>LOJH01004655.1:22054-35829 GCA_001685095.1 Ellobius talpinus | reverse complement strand
CTAGCCATGTGGGAGCTGGGCGGGACGAAAAGCAGGCCTGCTCTCCCCTATCACAACAGTGTTGTTGCCGGATGAGCCTGTACACAGGTGAGAACAAGGGTGCACAGATGTGTCACAATACAAGGCTGAGCCCAGCTCTATATAAGCTTGACACAGAGCAGAAATCCATCCTCCAATTCCTGAATACAAATGAAATCTGTGCCAAGTTCACACAGGAGCTTGGCACTTGTACGAAGCAGGTGCTTAGAGTATGAGCTAAGATCAAGAAACCCGTCTCCACGTAGTTACACTGAAGCAGAGCCATAATGCGGCCCATTCCCTTTTTTAGGTCCCACTGAGCTCAGGCCTCAGGAGACACCTTAGGAGGGGTAGTCTCAGTCTCAGAGACTCAGCATGATCCTGCCCCACTGTGGGTGTGAGTAAGGGCACAGAGATGTGGAATACGGGCTGAAGAAAATGTCAAGGTCAGGTGTGCTCTGGACCTCAGGGTGAGACAGACAAGAACTTTAAGGGATGCCTTGTTGTTGGTCTGTCCCTCAGAGGTGGCGTAGGTCTTCTAGATTTCTCAGTTATGGTGCTTTGGGTCCACGGCTGATGCTGCAGTCAACATGCAGTTTTGGGGAAATGGTGACTTCTTGCTCCAATGATACTGGCTTTTATGTGTGGCCTGACATTTTATTATATTAAAGTTCAAATTGGGAAACAGAAGAATAAAATTGTTTTCTTGGTCCAATGACAAATATAATCTAGCATTTTATACTTCCAATTTCAGGCATTAGAAAGAGTTGAAGGAATTCTGTTCCTCAAGCACCCTTTACTTTTCTAAGCCTCCTATTGCTAAGAACAATTTTACCACCTATTCCCTATGCCTGTCCTTACCCCTGCCCATCCTATGACCTCTCACGGAATTGTTGTTGTTGTTTTAACCTCATACACTATTCTAGGCCAGCAAAGAGCTCTAGATTCTAGATGAAGGAAACTAAAGTAGAGCGAAACTCTGGAAAAATATACCAGAGAGTCATGCTTCTCAAACTTGTATATTAGAAACATTTGGAAGGTTCCTTCTGGTGCCAATTGGCAGATTCCCCTCCCCATGCAGTTGCTAATTTAGATAACCTGGAGTGAGGAGCCACTATTTGCCTTTCTTGGAAGTTCTTGAGTGATCCTGTTTTTTCCTGGTCCAGGTGCCAAGTCAAAACTGCTGACCTAGGCTTAACTGCCTCAGGGGTATATCCTAGCAGAAGCAGGCACTTATTGGTGGGCAGCAGTGGGAACGTGTAGCTAAAATCTGGTTAGGATAGAACACCTTAAAGATATGGGCCTGCTTACTCCTCAACTACTCTCTCCATGCAGCATAAAATTCTTTCCTGGGGAGAAGAGGGAGAGACGAAAGGTAGCAAGGAGGCCAACTATACCAGAGGCTGAGCTGCCTTCTCACATATTCATGGCACTTTTTTGGTGCCCCTTACCCATTTCATGATAGTCTGTGGCTCCCATTTGCTTCTGTATATTTCCACCCATACCTCATACTTCCTATATTACTGTGAATTCACCGAGGACAGAAGCTGGATTGATCTTCACTTAACCATCCATAAAAATATTAGCTGAACACTTAGATTCAGCCATTACACTTCTGACTTGTACCTAACTTCCATCATTTTGCAGTATAACAAACAGAGAGCATCATTCTTGGGCAGTTTCTCCCTCAGGCTGGCAATACGGTTGCCCAAACCTCTAGATTTATATTCTCAAAACTTCATGTCATGAGAACAGAGGAAGAGGACTTTAGATGTCTACTTTTGCCAGTGTAGACTGGGAATAAGTTTAAAAAGCAGAACAAAAGATGTAGCTAAAACTACCTACACTGAAAGTTAGTGAGTCAGGCTGGAAAAAAAAAAAGCCGAATTCCTGGCCCTTTCTTCTCTTGAGGGTATTTGGCACCTTGAGAGATTAAACTGAATCTGGGAAGATGAATCTTTTGAGGATGGATGTAGGGGACAATAATGTAAATTCAGAATGCAAGGTATGGCAAGGGTCGGTGAATACTCAAGGGTCTTGGTTAGGGCTAAAAGTGTACCACCTAGGAACAGAGTTAAACTGGACACAAGCTATCATACACAAATGATCATATGTCCAGTTTGAGCCATTTCATTTTTTGTCTGGGTTCAGTTAACCTAGCCCCTTCCTAAATTTCTGATAGAAATAAGAGAAAATTATTTGGGAAGAATACGACATTATCTGGTGGTTCAAATTATTACTTCAGTTATTAGGACACATATCTGATATGTGACAAAATTAGTGAATCTAGAAAAAGATGAAAATAAAATGACTAATTATCAAGATTAGCGAGTTTATAATATAACATACCTGTAGGGTATCAGGTTATGGTAAATTAAAGTACAACTGGTATGCTTTAGAAAAATATTAAAAAGGGAGAAAGTGCATCAAAGGACAAAAATGACATTAAATGCATTAAAAGCATCAAATGAAAATTTGGAAACTAATGATATGGTCATGTGGAACTCAATAATTAGTCACGACATTTGGTTAGATCAGACAAAAAGCGAAGAAACAGGCCAAATAGATATCAGGGGATAAAGTGACAGTGGGGCAGAGTGATGAAAAAGATCGAAACCCACACACTAGCACACACAGGTAAGAAAGATACGGCAGACACAGTGAAAAGGTCTAACCGGGCAGGACCATGAGAACAGAAACATGGAAAAAGCAATTATCTGAAGTTCAAGGGGATGAGGAATAAAAGAAAAGCACCAAGAAACACATCAAAAAAATTTCTGCAGACCCTAACCAGAACTCACACAAAGAAAACTATACCCAGACACATTGTAACAAGATACTGGGAAGGCAAGGCTAAGGGAGATCTGGAAGAGTGGGGGGAAAGATGCTAGTCTCAGAAGAGCAACAGTTCCTCTCAAGAGAAACTGTTAAATCCAGAAGATTAAAAATGGCGTCTTTAGATGACACAAGATTATCAATGTGAATCTATAATTATATAGTCTGCAAAACAGTTTTCAAAAATAAAGATTAGAGTTTGGGAAGAGGGCTCAGCAGGTGAAAGAACTTGCCACCCGAGAGTAAGGACCACAGCTCAAATTCCCAAAGCTCACGTAAAAGCTGGACACTTAGGGCACATGTCTGATACCCCAGCACTTCCACAGGGAACGTGGAGGAAGATGAAGCTGGAGAGCCAGCTGCCCTGGTATATGCAGCAAAAACAAACAAAAAACCCAAAAACCCCAGCAGAGACTTCACTTCAACCACTGTGGAAGACAAGGACTGTGTGTGATGACATTTGAGGTTCTCCTCTGACCTTCATATGTGATATGTCACATATATACCCACATTCATACACAAACACATGCACACATCCAATCGTACACACAAACACACATCATGAAAAGAGTAATTTTAAGATAAGCTCTAACAGAAATAACTCCTGTACAAAAGGATTTGCTGTGGAAGCTACCAAAGGGAAGTTGTCAGGCAGGGTGATAATTAGCCTGAATAAAAACAGAGATGAAAGAGTGAAGAACAAAGGAAGGTAAAGGTATGGGAGTAGGGCTAGCGAGTCGCCACAGTCTCAACAGCTACAGAAAACATGTATAAATCATAGAGTAATACGGCAAAGTCACCCACGTGGTTGGAGGCCCTTGGTAATTAGAAGGAAGGAAGGAAGGAAAGTATTAAAGGAAGGAGGGAAGGAAGGGAGGGAGGGAGGGAAACAGGCAGGAAGGAAGAAGGTTTTGGAATGTTGAAGCATGAAGAACTGGACTGATGTGGGACTCGAACAAGCTCAGTCCCAAACAAACTATTAACTAGGATTTGAGCTACCTAAAAAATAAGTGTTTCTAATTCCACTTTAAAGAGGTCACTTGTTCGAAGGAAAGTATTACATTCTTCAGAGGAGTGTAACACACTCCATGCTGCACCCCAAATATCCAGGAAACTCCACAAGATTCCCAGCAGGGGAAGCCAAAGCAATGTGACCCAAGGTCAGAAGACAGTAAGCTGAGGTCAGCAGAGAGATGATTTGCTCACGCTCATAAGCAGTCAGGAAAGGTGGAGAAGCTATCATCGCCAGGCCTGACGTGGTAAATGAAAGCATGCTCTCAATGAACAGAAGAAAAATCTTATTTTTTTAAAAAGAAACCATAAAAAGGAACAAAGAGTGAAAAATGTAGAATAACTGATATGAAAAAAAATCCACTGAATGAATTTAACAGGACAAAGAGGCGAGTACGAGCCTGAAGATAGAGCAGTAAACATTAGTGAAGCATTGATGCTTATACAGATGCTTCTCAACTTACCCAGGGGCTGTGACCCATAAACTTATGGTAAATTGATGAGGAAATATGAATTCAATACATCTTGGCAACATAACACATTGTAGAATTTTTTTTTTTAATCTGGGTAAAATTGTGGGAAAAACCAAACTGAAGACTGCAAATGCCATTGCTTTTTTTTAAGTGTGAGTCAAACTACCTGGATTGTTGTTAGAGCAGAAGCAAATGGATATTGACCGTGTGAACTAATGACGATGATATCAGTGCAGGGTTGGAGTGTGTAGACGTTCATTACAAAAGGTGGAAGCAGTGAGGTGTAAGCACAGTTACCACACGCTTAAGCTCCCCTTGTCTCTAGGAGTGGTAGAGGTACAATCAATAGTAGCTGCAGGCAGGCGTGGATGTGTGCTACTCTCTGGAGTGGAGGAGGATCAGAAGTACCAAGTGTCACTCTGAAATCATAACTGAAATAAGAACTGTTGTTTGAGGCAGGGAGCTGAGGTCTGCCTGGTTAGTCCTGAGTCACAGGAACTCCTGAACCAATTAGATAACCTGGTGTACGATTCAATTTTCCCACCCCACCTTTGGACAACCAACAGGAGTAACCAACAGGAGGAAGTAGAAATGATCACCCACCTTTGGACAGGCCATAGTAACCAACAGGAGGAAGTAGAAATGATCACCGGCCCTTTCTGAGCCCAGACCTCAGAAAGTTTGCCTGTTCTCCATCCTCTTTCACATCTCTGACAATGATGTCAGAGCATGGCTAAGCGTATGGCAGACACATGTAACAGAGTCAGACCAACGGTATTAGCAGAGTCAGGCCAGCCTGAATTAACAATCAGTCAAATGACCACCCCGGAAGTGTGAGCTACACCAGCAGGGGCAGCAAATGCCCACTGTCCTGATATGTGAGTGATTGGTAGCCTCTGCCTGTAGCTGATGACACCATAGGTGCAGAGCCTGAAGACTCGAAGCTTAACTACAAGTAGTAAACCCAGGCTTGTACACATGACCCTTCAGTAGGCATAGGAGTAGGAACAGCCTGGCCTCCTTTGGGAGGCCAGAGTGGTTTTATGGCCCAGTAGAGTTCCTGGGGTCTCCTAATGTCACATTTCATGGGGCTGGAAGTGGGTAGGGATGTGCTTTTAGAAGAAGGACATTATGTTGTTTGAGAAGTGATTTGTTCTCCTCCCTACTGAGGCAGCTCTCCTCCTGATGATCCTCTCAATAGCTCCTTTAGGAGAGACTACTGAAAGTGGCATTTTTACGGAGGCTGATTGCCAAGCTCAGCCCCAAGGGCCAGATTTGGAGAGCCAGCTAGGATTAACAAGAGAGGCGCCATTACAATCCAGGATAAAGTCTCCTTTTTGATTTGGGTAAATGCATGGTATTTCCATAGCACTTTATCCCTTTATTTATTTCTCAATTATCTAGTCCATTGCTGGGCAGGAATGAGAGAAAACTGCAGCAGAGAAATTTGTGCTCACAATCAGGATGCATTTCTTATTGTGTCGCCCAGAAGACCTGGAAAAGGGTTTCTGTGGGCCCTTTGTGAAGTCTCTTTCTCTCCTGGGGTTCATGAGAACAGGCTCAGAGAAGATGGCTGGCCTGGGGTGGAGGGCTGGATTGGACAGTTGGTTTTCATCCTTTTGGAGACAGAAAGCTCAGAGCATCTTGACATTGAGGTCTCAGAGCTCCAGTTCCCTTTCTTCCTACAACCTGACTCAGGGCAAACGGTTCTCCTCTGACAACCAGACCTGCTTTCCAGCTAAGGTGACTTTCACTGCTGACCCCACTGGCCCTGCAAAATCTTCAGTTGAATTTGGAAGCTATGACTGGTGTCTTGAGAAGGGACATAGATTTAGAGTTCAGACACCCCAAAATGTCTTTATATCTTCTGGTTTTGTGCAGATTGCTGGTCAGAGTGGTGTCTGTCTCCATTCTAATATGGGAGATAAAACCCAAGAAACAAACAAAAATACAGGGTATGGTTATGTGGCAAAAACAAAGCAAGGTATAGCATTAGTGACAGACAACAGTTGAAGATAGAGTATTCTGGATATGATGGTCGTCAGAGGCTGTTCTGAGGAAGGCTGTTCTCTGAGCACTGAGATCAGGAGAATTGATGCAGAGGGATATAAAACATGAAGGCCAGCGGGAAGGCCCTGGGGCTGGAGTCTTCTGGAGCTGTTTAATGGAGAGCCAAATGTTCAGTTCGGCTAAGCTGAAAGAGCCAGATGGAACACGAATGGAAATGAGAGCTGGGGTCCAGGCTTCCAGGATTTGTAGGATGCATGGGCAGTTTGGATTCCATTCTGAATGCCACAGGCAGGACCAGAATAGCTGTGTGAAAGGCTTTGAGCTATGCAGCGTCAGGATTAGATATGCGACGTAAGCCGTCACTCCGGGAGCTGTGTTAAAGGTCTGTAGAGCAAGATTATGGTGGGCTGGGAGGTCCGGTGGGAAGCCATGGCAGCCACACAGCAGAGAAGATCGGCTTGGCCTGGGGTGGTGACAGGGAAGCGACGACCCATTTTGATACTGAGTCTGAATTCTGGCACTACCTCTTGCAAACCGTGACCTTGGGTGAATTGTTTAAGTTCTTGGAGCTGCAAACATTTTCAAATAAAATCGAGGTAAACATACTTCCTTGGCACTAACTCTGACTGTAGATATTTGAGTCATGCACATATGCCACTGTGAGCATCCGCTTTGGTTTATGTAGACACTCTTCCACCCCTGAAACCCAAAACAGTCTAACATCTTTATACTTGTGCCCCTTGAGCCTTGCTGAAAATGGCTTGGGGTTTATATATACCCAGGAGCAGAGCAGTAGGGTAAAGGAAAAAAGAAAGGAAAAAAGAAACATGACTGGTCCCAGATTTCAGCACCAGAGGAATGAAAAAAATAAATAAAAAGGAAAGGAAATGATTGCTCCTAGGTATAGTGGAGGAAGAAGGTTTATTGTGGATAAAAGAAGGGCACAGCTGGATGTAGGGACATCTGGAAGAATCCAGAGTGCATGTGATCCTTGGTCATGTGAGGAGGGGGAAGAGAGAGGGGAGAGAGGGGAACCAGGTGCAGCAGCCAGGAGGCCCAAAAGAGAAAGGGAAACCAAAATGGCTGGATTATATTGGGAAAGACTGCCCAGTCCCTGGGCTGGAGAAGTTTAGGATCCTAGGCAGGGTATGCCAAGCAGGAGGGTCCCGTAACAGGTAGGGACTGAGAGATGGAGGGAGAACCTGGTAGCTAGGTCCACTCGGACAGGTTAAATAGGCACCTCAGGCATTTATCCCTGGTTTGAGACCTAATGTGGGACTTCAGATATTTGTGTACGTAATTTGATGGGCCACCATCAGGCTGGTTTCTGGAATGGCTGTACCGTAGCACATGGAAATTGCAATATTTCCAACCTTCCCGCCAGCTCTTGGCATTATCTAGTTTTACAGCTTTTTCAGTTTAATAAACCTCTGATAGAATTGTTAATTAACATTTTTTGATTACTAAAGTGGTTGAATGTCTTTGCATGCTTCCTATGCCCTTTGAGTTTCCGTTTCTAAACAGTTAAGCCACAGCCTTTGAATATTTTAATTTGGGGTTGTTTACTTGTCTTTTGACTCATTTACAGGACTTTCTTGTAGTCTCTAAGTAATATATTCTCTGTTGATATCAAATGTTACAAATATATTCTTTCATTCTGTCACCTATACATACTCCCTAAATATCTCTCATGGAACTAAAAATTGCATAATTTTGATATAGTCGGGTCTACCTACGGCGGCTGGTGCTTTTGAAGTACTGTTTAAGGTGCTTTTCTATTGCTGTGTTGCAATACATTCTTCCTCATTTAATTCTGTCCATTTCAGATGGTTTTTGTATGCATTTAGATCTTTCATCTATTTGGAAGAGAGTAATATATTAGGTAAGATTCAGCTTTATTTTTCCCGTGTTCTAGCTTCTCCAATACTGTTATTAAACAATATTATCTTTGATTTGCACTGCTGTTATCACATAAGAAATATGATAATGGTCTGCCTTGGTTCCCTGTTGTGTGCTATTGATCTGTATTTTGTTTGTAGGCCAATACCTGAGTGTTTTTATTACTTTGGCTTTATGGTATATTTTATTATCTGATAAAGTGGGCTTATCCTGTTTATTTTTCTTCTCTGGGTTGTTTTTATTTAACTATAGATTTTTTTATTTCTTCCATAGAAGTCATTGAGGTATAACTTGCATACATCAAAAGTTATAGGTTCAAGTTTATTCAACCAAATGTTTATCATCTCTTAGTGTTTTTATTTCAAGGAACACCTCACCAATTTATGTAGAAGTATAAAACCTGTAATTATCTGAGAGAACCTAAAGTCTAATATACTTTTATCAGCCCTACCCCATTTTCTTCTTGTGGCTTTCTGCCAGTCCCTCCCCCCACCGTCATCATTACCTGTTTATGACTTCCATAGATTGGTTTTACCTGGTTGAGAACTTCATATCAATGGAGTTAGGCAGTCGCTATCTTCTAGGCTTAAGATCAATCATTGTTGCAGGTATTAATATTCAATCCATTTTATTGCAAAGTAAATTATTTTCATTTTCCTGCTGAGGGACATGTGCAGTGCTCATGTTTTTTTTACACTGTGTGAAAAGTTATTATACATATTACAGCAAAAGTCTTGTGGACATGTTTTTCATTTCTCTTTGTAAAATATCCAAGTAAAAGATCTCTGGTTCTTAGTGTGGGCTTACATTTCCCTTCGTTAAAGGACAGACACATTTCAGAATCATTGCAGTCATTACCTTTTACCTCGAAGTCTTGAGGTCCTAGCTCTCTCTCACCTCCTGGCACTAAGGGCTGCTAACATTTCAGACAGAAGCCATGCTAGTGAACATGAAGGGACCTTGTTCTGCTTTTAATTGACATTTTCCTGATGGTTATGATATTGTATTGGCCACCTTATTGGCTATTCTCTTTTGGAGTGATTTTTTTTTATAGATACTTGTTTTTTTTTCTTGGATTATTTTTCCAAGATTGACTTATAGGAACATTCAGTATGTTCAATTTGTTGGATTTGAAACTTTTGCCAGACAAATAAAGAGTGTTTTTCCAATCTGCCTTGCTCTTTCATGTTTTTTGTTTTTGTTTTGTTTTGTTTTGTTTTTGTTAGTAGAAAGTTTTAATTTTGTGGGTTCCCAATTTACTGAGTTTTTTTAAGTTGAAAATTAGAGTTAATTACTTTTCAGTTTTGATTAAGAGACTCTTACCCACCTGTTCTAATTTTGCTTCCTACTGCTGTGGTAAATACTCTGTCTGGAGCAACTTAGGGATAAAAGCATTTATTTGGCTTAAACTTCCAGGTGACAATCCACCGCTAAAGAAGTCAGGACAGGATTTCAAAGGCAGAAACCATGTAGGCACACAGGTCTGCTTTGTCCTGCTCACTGGCTCATGCTCAGTTAATTTTCTTATAGAATAGGGGTCCTCCTGCCTAGGGATGGTTGAGCCCTCCCACATCAATCTTAAGCAAGGCAAGCCCTCACAGACATGGCCACAGGTCAGTCTGATCTGGAAAATCTCTCCTCCGAGACTCCCTCAGATTATGCTAGGCAGGCAGCTGGAACTAAGTAGGATCCCGCTCCTGATCACAAAGCTGTGTTTTGTTTCAATTAACAGAGTTTATGGTACTAGCTCCTACATTTAAGTATATAATCTCGTTTTATATATAAGCTAGAGATAAATTTGAATGTTAATTTCCCCTCTGCAGAAATTTCAATGTCCTTTTAAAAATATTTTCTTCCTCATGGAATTAGTGTGGGACCTTGATAAAATATCAATGTATTATGGACATATTTGGCATTTCCTTGTCTATTAATCTCTATGCCAACAGCATAGCATCCCAGTTACTTCAATCGCTTTGTAGATTTTGGTAGAGTGGGCTCTTCCACTCTTCTTTTTCCACGCTGTTTTGGCTTTTCTAGATCATCCGCATTGCCACTTAGAGTTCAGAGTTGTTCTTTTAATTTCTTTACAAAAGTCTTTTGAAAGTTTTGACTGGGTTGCATCAGCTCTGCAGGTCAACTGAGGAACAAAGGACAATTTCCCAACTGGTTCCAGGCAATGCAGGTGGAAACTCTGAACACCTCATAGGGAATTCGTCCTGGGTTCCTGCTGCCATGTAAGCTATATGCCGTACTTAGAAAGCTCCTATAAGCTCTGCATAGAGAATTGCTTGGAATTGTGCTGAATTTATAGACTAATTCCAGAACAGTTGGTATTCTTATATTTTATTGGCATGCATTTATTACATATGGTCCTAGACTCCATAAGGACATTTTCAGATGAGCATGTGACAGAATTTGGCATGTTTTATGTGCCATGTTCCACCCCCTCCTCTTGTCTTCTCCCCTGTTCCTTTAAATGATTTCACTTCTGCTTTTATATCCAACTGAGTGAAGGGACAGCCTACAAAATGGGAGAAAATCTTTGTTAATTACACTTCTGACTGATTAATATCTAGAACACTTAAAAATGCAAAAAATGAAATATAAAGAAATCAAACAGCCCTGTCAATGAATGGGCTAGTGAAATGAGCATGCTGTTCTCAAAGGATGAAGGACAAATGGCCAATAAACACATGGAAAGTGCTGTGTTCTTGAAGTACCTAGCTGTGCCATCTGGGACTGTGGCAAAAATCTCTTATTAAGAGTATTGTTTAGACTGGTCTTTTGTTTTTTTAGAACTTTAAGATTTCTTCCATGAAAGTTTTAAAATCCTATATATTTTATGAAAATTTTACAATTATGAATTGTATCATTTAAAATGCCTAGTTGATTATTATTAGTGTAAGGAGATGATTTTTGAGGTTGCCCTTAAACCCATCAGATTTGTCAGGCTTTCTTATTCCCCTGTTTGACTCTGCTGGTATTGATAGATGTCTATGACATTTCCAAGAATTGAGTATTTTATCTTTTTTTTTCAAGTTCTCCTTTTTCAGTATAATACAGTTAGCTATAACCATTGAGTTTTTATTTGCTTGATTGCTAACAGGGTCTCACTCTGTATCCTAGGTTGGCATCTGGCTTCTGAATCACTATGAAGATATGTGTAGCCTCAAATTCATGGCAATTATCCTGGGCTAACAACCTCCTACCCAGTGCTGGGATTATAGACCTAAGCCACCACTCAATACAACCACATTTAAACTCTGGCATTTTGTATATTCCTAGCCATGGTAGACTTGAATCATAAATAAATATGCCCAAACAAAATTGGGCCAAACAGATCCTCTCTTCTAAGGAATTTGGAATTATGGTTTAGCACTGCTGGTCAGTATCTGCTAGGCAGGTGTTCTGGGAAATACAATGAAGGTCAAATGGGACAGCTATGTTTGGACACTTAGACACAAAAGCAGGGTGAGATTTAAACAATGTAAAAGGTGAAGGTTTGGGGCTGGGGAGAGAGCTCAATCAGTAAAGTGCTTGCTGTAGAAACTGGAAGACATGAGTTCAAGACCCAGGACCTATGTAAAAATTGCCAAGTGTGTTGATGCATGGTTGTCACAGGAGAACTGGGAGTGGGACTGGGATAGGTATGTAAAATGAGAAAAGATCATCTAAAAATTAATTAATTTAAAAAAGAGACACCCCAGTGTATCTCAGGCTCTTAACTGTGTGACCCTGGATGCCACACACCCTCAAAGCTTGTTTCTTCAGGAAGGCTTCCAATAATCCATCAACTTTGAGGGACTATTTATCTCTAAACTGCAGAGTCCTTGAAGTTTCTTAGGCCATGTTGGCAAAGATGGTAAATTAGTTGGGTTCCGTTCACACATGCTCCTTGTTTGAACTGAATACCACTCCATAGACATCAGTTGGGCTCAGCACTTCTTATCCCACACGAGCCATCTCCACTTTCCTTCCCACATTGACTGGGTGAGGACAGAAGCTATCCAGTTTCTATCTTGGGAACTCTGTTTTGAGCTGAGAAGCATTGGTTTCAAGGGACCTTTTGAGGTTGGCTAGACCCAAAGCACTGGGGAGTAGCCATGTGATACATCCAGTAGAAAGCATTGGCCAACAGAGGCAAGTAGGCTATGATGTCACCAATGCTAGCCCTTGGGGAGACCTGCTTCTCCCTGCCATTCCAAGATCCCCTTGTGTCAGGACCATAGCTGTGGCACACAACACCCATCTGTGCTCTATGTGCCACCATACAGTTCATGAACCCGGCAAAGGGCTGGAGATTGAAACACACAAAGATTCACAGACAAAGAGAGACACAGGTAATCCTTGATGCCAAAATTCCCCAAGAATGCCCCCTTTGTTGTGTCCAGGGGCAGCTTATATAGGGATAGCCACGCCCCAGTCAAATGCACCAGAAACCATTCCCCTGTCATCAGGAACTCCTGAGGGTCTCGTGCTCAGAACAGCTGTAGGCACTCAGATCAGGGGAAAACAAGCTGTTTACAAGAAATTCAGGATCTGGGGGTTCACAGCTCCCAACACATAGCTTTTTAGGGAATGCTTCTGTAGCTTTCCTCCATAGCTAGTCTTAGATTACTTGAACTAGCTTCTGCTACTTAAGACCTTAAGAATCTTGACTAAATTGGATGTCTGTGGTAGTGAATTATTCTCACCTCATCCTTCTGCTTCCAAAAGTTTTCAGCTGGAGGCAGAAATACGATTCTGTGTACTGTAGTCTCACAGTACCCAGGGCACTGGGATAAATTCAGCAGGGACACAATTATGAATTTCTAAGCTAAATGGGCTATTTGCAATGGAAAATATACCCAGATGACCTTGTTTATATTATCTATGAAAGAGATGAACACACATTAATAACATTCTCTAAGAAATAATGATTAGCCCTAACAATGCTCATTATTCAAACAATAGGCATTAAAGAACATTCTCATTTTTAGCACAAACTGATGAAACCATGTCTTGTAGCATTTTTCTGTCAATCCTCTTCCACTCCAGAGCCATCAGTGGTTCCCACTGCATACAATAATGCATCCAAAGTCCTTGGTCTGGCACTTAGACCCCTCCATGACACAGCCCTAGGTTCCCTTCCATTCTATGTCTGACCCACTTCAGCCTACAATAGATCATCCCCACCCCATTACTCAAGGTCCCTCACATGCTCAGACTTCTACTAATGCCCCCTTTACCCTCAGCATCCCATTTCATGTTGGGGACTAATTTAGAATCTTATATTTCTTTATACCCATTCAACTTTGTTGTCTTGGAGGACTTCTTGGAGGAGCTGGCAAAGGAACAAGCTAGGAGGTGGAGCACAGTGAGATATGGGGAGCTGTAGATGGAGGCTGCTTGTTTGTTCCTGATCACCCAGACACGAAATAATCACACAGAAACTGTATTGATTGCAATACTGTTTGGCCAATAGCTTAAGCATATTTCTAGCTGGCTCTTACATCTTAAATTAACCCATTTCTATTATTTTATATTTTA
>LOJH01004655.1:0-12794 GCA_001685095.1 Ellobius talpinus | reverse complement strand
TTTTATAATGCTTGAATATCCTGGAAAAGTGTGTGTGTGTGTGTGTGTGTGTGTTACTGTCTGTCTATGTTTATCTGTGTGGCAAGAATGCATAGTGAATATTTCAAAGCTAAAGGGATTAACTTCTCTTGAAGGTCAAAATACTTTGAGGGGAGGAGTCTGAGTCTGCACATATAAGCTTGTAACATTAAAGTATCGGTAGCCAGCAGGTAGCCCATTGATCAATCACCTGCCTATTGCTTCCTATAGGAAACACTTGTAAGACCTTCTCTTTAATTCTGAACTGCTTTTGAAGAGCAAGAGCCTTCCAAGATCCAAGAAGAGGAAAGATTTCCTACATATGTTATCTTAGCCTCCTCTGGAGGGACCTGCTGTCCCTTCTTTGTTAGGTAGATGAAGAGGCCAGATGCCCACATTGCTGATCTGTGTTCCTGAATGTTTTTCCAAGCTGCACAGGGATAGCCCTGGACAGGAGGCCAGGCCACAGCTCCACAGTTGGGAGGGTGGTAAGCAGGGATCTTGGCACAGTGCTTCCTGATGGACTTGGCCAGACTGGCAAGGCACAGAGAACTCTGCCAGGCCAGGCCCTAGGCACTGGACAAGTGGCAGTGTCCATCAGCTAGGAAATCACAGCAGGCTAGAAAGGCAGAAGCACAGAATGGATTTCAGCTTCCTGCCACCAAGAGCTACTGTGGAAATGGCCAAATAAGATACTTCCTCAAGCATGGCCGGCATCTGGCCTCTTTAATTCCGAGTTTCCTGTCCAGTCTACAGAATATAGCTTGTCCACAATTCCCATATTCTACCCACCCCAGAGTTGTCAGGTTTTATAGGATATAGCTCTGTGTGCTGTTCTATGATAGGTATTTGGGCATGTTTCATTGGTCAAAACTACCAAATTTATTTCTTTGCAGAAAACCATTTCCATTACCCTCCACAGCCATTCCATTTTATGTTTATCCAGAAGTGAAAATTCTACACATCTCTCAATCCATCGTTCATTCAAGAGAACACATAGCCTGCCTTAATCGTTGAGCAGACAATGGATCCCAAGTTTTCTCTCCAGCTGGGGGCATCTCAGTCAGTCTTATCAATGGTAAAAGTGATCTGCAGGGTGGGGCCTTGGTGCCTGCTGATCCCAGTTTCCTCATAGTTGCCCTCTGTACCCTTTTCCATTCACCTGACTCTCACTTCCCCAGCAGCCATGCCCATCTTGTGGGTGCAAATATCCCGTGGGGGGAAAAGGCCAAAGTTGAAGCAGACTGCAAGCTTCAAACCAGTATGGTGCTTTTGGACATTTCCAGATTTATGGGATCATTTTCCCGACACTCTTGCTTCGTGTCTAATGAGAGGTGCATGGGAGACAGTGCTCTCCAGAGTTAAGTCACTGTTGGAGTCACAATGTTGGGCCCTTTGCTTGGTTGAAAGCCAGCCAGGCAGAAGAAGATGTAGGTTGTGTAACTGAGAAGCCTAGTCTGATAGACTAGCGTTCTGCTATGATGGCACAATATGCCTTCAGATGGCATCTGCTTGCTCTCGGTGGTTTTGTAAGAGCTCCTTGTGAAGGGCTCTAGTTAACTGTTATTCTCCTACTTAATTAAGAACTGTTAGGCAAAGCTGCATTCCTTTCCCACACCTTGCTTGTGTGTGGTGTCTTGAGTCCCCCGGTGTCATCAGCTCCTCAAGTCTGAAATCATGAGTGAGAAAGTGGAGCACTGTTCCTCTGAACCAGCCTGAGCTACCAAACACCGTGTCCTGGGTTCCCTGGCTAAGTGGATGGGAAGCTGCCGTCTCTAAAACATCCTCTGGAGGCTGGCTGCGCTTTGGAGAGAACTGTCTAGGTTGGAAGTCCCTTCCAGAACTTGGTGAGAACAACAGGTCACAGCTGTGGAAACACAGGGGCAGGATTTGTTAGATTTGGGCAAGTGACAAGTAGAGACTAAATCAGGCACATGCCCACGCTTGCTCCCTGACCTGAGAGTGACAAATTAGGCCTCTGAGAGCCTGGGTTTTGGACAGATTTCACCAGTGTCTCCACATCTGCCCCCGGCAGAGCTACCCCACAGTTGTCTCAAATACCCTTCGAGATATATTTGGAAAAGAGGTTTTGATCTGCCCGTCTGTCATGTTTATGATCATCCACTGTGAAACGTCCTTAGCAGCTCTTTCTTCTGAGTCCTAGAAAAATAGTCTTGCAGAAACAGAGACATGGTCCCCATCATCCTCTTCCAGAGAGTGATGAAGTCAGTATCCAGGAGAACCAGGTACCCTGGCCTGTGGGGCTGTGCAAGGAGGCCCTTGGATAGTGGAGGAACGGCTGACTTTGTAACCTTTATTTTGTCTTCTATGTTTCATATCCTCTTGAAAGCCCTTGGCAGGTCACCACAGCCAGTACCATGATAACCTTAAGTGATGCCATTCCCCTAAACCCTTATGGCTAAGGTTCTTCACTGATTTCCCTGTGGGTAGCAGCCATTATCACCCAGGAATATTTAGCCAAGACTCTACTTCCAACTCCTGGATAACTCTGCAGAAATGAACACAAAGTTACAGACATCTCTATATACTAGGGACTCCTACAAGAGACATGGACTGCATTCCCCCGGCCAGAGGCTACCTCCACCTGCTGCCCTCACTAGGGAGATGTGGTACCACCTTTCTTTAGTCTCAGTCCTCCTTCCAAGACACAGTATCTGTTTCTATGGATACTAATGCTCTTTCTTGTCTTCAGGATGCTTGAGAAACCCACCACAATTTCCTAATCTCTGCTGCGTACAGGCTAGTAGGCAGGGAGAGAGAAGGAATGAGGGTGGCAATAGCACATGCTGTTCCAGCAGTTAAGCATCATGGAATCATGACAATAAGTAAAGATGGTAAGATTTGGGGTCTTTGGCTGATTTCTCCTCCCTCTCCAAATAGTCAAACCATGTCGCACACACCTCCTTCACGACTGCTCAGACAACAGACTGAAGATCCTTTGTTAACGAGATCATCCATTTTCACAAGAGATGTGGCATATTCAATAACAAACCATTCTTTAACGTCTTCCGCAGTTGTCACCGTCTCTCTGACCTGCCCTCCCTACCCTCTGCCATGATGGCCTCTAAAATAGCATCCGGAGACTGTCTATGCTTTAGGGAGAACTGTCTAGGTTGGAATTCTCTTCCAGAACGATATGACAGCAACTGTTCACAGCTGTGAAAACACGGGGGCAGGAACTGTTGAACTTAGGAAAGTGACAAGCAGAGTAGGAACCCAATGGGAAAGAGCTCTGAATGATATATTTTTTAAAATGGTCATTAACTAAAATACAGTAGTGCCTCCAAGAGTGTGACACCTCGTAGTGGGTACTCCCCACAGCACACATGAGGGGGCCTTCAAAAGCAGGGACAGTTGTATGATTGTTCGGTCTGGAACCTGCTACCAGGGAGATAAGTGCGACACTGAAAACAGGCAACATCCTGGCTTTCACTAAGATAGCAGCCAGATGAAGAAGTCTCTCGAATGCTAGTCATGTGTCTAACTTGTGCCAGACATTGGAGATAAAGAGGAAAAGATTTGGCCCTTGCCTTCAGGGATCTTAAGCAGGTGACATTTGTCTTGATTTTGCCAGAACGATTTCCGTGGTTTGCTTTGTAGATTTCATACATATGTTTGCATCCATAATATAACTTTCTTATACCTATGTTATAATTCATACAAACAGAATGATTCTGCATTGGCTTTCTATATCAACATTATGTGTACTGGTACATGTGCGGCTGGCATTAATTTTCTTTGCTCGATGATTTTTCCACTGAGTGAAAAAGTCACAGTTGATTTACTCCTCCTGTAGCATTTGGGGACTACTTCTCAATTAACTAACAATATTCCCATAAGCACTGATTGATGTACATCTTGATTCATAGACATTGAGATACTTTAGGAGTGTTGCAAATGGGTCACTAGATAGGCACCTTAGATGTTATAACACAGAGAAGGGTCAAAGAATTGTAGTCATTTCCTTTGCCGCAAATAGTCTGACGTAATCAGCCTTCCTTCCAGATATTCTGATGGTCCTTCTCGTTATGTTAGTGTCTACAACACGCTACTCTCTCTAACAGTGGCTCTCTTTGTGACTCTTCTTATGCTACTAGATAAGCACACACATTTTAACTTTAATGCAGTCAGAGCTATTGAAACTTTCCTTTTATAGTTAACCCTTATTTAAAAAATAAAACTCCCTTGCTTTAATTAAAAATTACCACTACCACTGACCTAGATCTTCTCCTGTCCTTTCTCATTTTTTATTTTATGTGAAATAGTGTCTCACTAAGGTACGACCACACTCTACAGTTCAGGCTGGCCTTGAACTTGCTATCACCCTCCCTCAGTCTCCTGAATGTATAAGACTACAAACTCAAGCCATCAAACACAGCTTTATAAGTTTTTAAAAACATACATAGAAAAATAGCATGACAATATCTTGTGTTTTTCTTCTATTATATCTACAAGCACATTTTAGATCAGATTATTAAGGCCTACATAACAATCAACAAGCCTCTGTCAACTCTTACTGGGATTTTGTTGAATTAACATGCATACTTTGGAGAAACTATATCTTAACCGCAAACACAACCATTTTAACTGTTTTAAAATATTTTTAAATAATGCTTTCTAATATCTTCTGGAGAAGTCTCATCCATTTATTCTCATTTATTTCATATTTTCAATACTTAAAATTAAATATTATTTTAGTTTGTAGTTGTCTGTAGTTCATGCATACAGGCACACTGTTTCTGCATCAGTCTTACTCAGGCTCCTCCTGATTCTCATGCCCTCTCTTCAGATACTTTCTCCAAACCTGTGTATCATATAATTCGTAAGCAACCCTTTCTTGCATCCTCTCCTTCCCTAGTCCTTGCACCTTCCTTTTCTTTCTATTTCTGAGTCATGCTTACTAAGTCCTCCATGATGAAGCTGAGCTCAAATGCGAAGGATAGCACCTTTTTCTTAGTCCAGGTCATACAAGAACAGCTTACAACACTTCACAATTTAAGATGATGCTTAATACACAATCAATAATCATTAGTCAACGACATATACTACATATTTATACAAAAGGCATATAGAGGTGTGTATGCAGACTCACATCTGCTCACTGTGTAAGGGTAAGGGGGTGTCCGTCTATCCAAAGCTTCCTGAGACTTTAAAAATCTTGACAAATATTGGGTTTTAAAGCACCTTCCTTCATCTTTTAAATTGCCATTCCATTTATGTCTTTATTATATTACTCTATTTTATAAAATTAAATGAACTTTGCATTTCTGAAATAAGCCCTAATTTTCAATACTCCATTAAGTCAACTTGATGACATCCTTTCAGAGATGAGGAGTGTTTCGTCTATGTTCATAAGTGAGCTGGCCCTACAATCTGGCTTTTGCTCCACTGTCCTCATCAGATTTGGTCATCAAGACTATGAAAACTCATAATTAATTTGGAGTTATTCCTGTCTTTTTCCTGTCCTTCAGAAATTTTTATGCCAAACTGAAATGATGAGCTCTTTGTAAGTTCAATACAGCATCCAATTTTCTCTATCTGAGCTTGAATATTAAAATTATTAGATCAATTCCTATATTGTTAGAGAATTCTTAATAGCGTTTTATTGTATTTTATGGAATGTATTTTTATGTTGGTAAATTATATTTAAATTGCTATTATACTTTTTAGTTGTTCTGACAAGCATCAAGGCCAGTTTAATGGACACTTTCTTTAATATATGGCTTGTTAAAACTCGCTGCTTTGTTTCTCTTGCTTGCATGAAACTTTTTTTTATTTTTCACCTCTCTTTTTTTCTTTCCTTCACAGTCATGCGAAAAGCTGGGCACATACTTTCTTGAACCATCAAGAGTCAGTTGTAGATGTGCTGATTTTCACCCTTAAAAATGTTTTACTAAGTGTGACCCGGTTGTCATTCTGTTCATCAGTGTGACTCTTTAACCTAATGACAACCTGGACTCACAAATCCCTAGTGCTCCAATTGTGTCATAGGTTTAAAAGTGTGTTTGCTTCGCTATTTTTCATTGATGTAGGTGCCAAGGGTATAGCACATGTTACGCTTTCTATTTCTTCTTGCTTTTCTTTATACTAGAATGATTTCTAAGTTTGCCAAAGATGTTAAATAATTTCAACATTTGAAGATGATCTTCAGGTTTTTAGGATTTATTTGTTTCATCAGAGTTTAAAATTTTATTAGCATACATTATTCATAAAATCAGCTTATCTTTTAATTATCTTCAGCACCCTTGGGTTTGTACTTCCTATAGTTCCCAGGAGTGCTAATGTGTATTTTATTCCATTTTTATAGATTAATTGTGCCAGACTTTTGTCTAATTCGATATTTTCAAAGCTTTAGTGTTATTAATCTTTTGTTTCCTTTTTATCACTGATTTCTCTTGTAATCTTTATTATTCCTTTCATTCTACTTGTTTATGGTGTTATAGTGGGGTTTTTTTACTTCTTATGTAGAATTCTTTTAACCCATTAAATATAAATTGAAATTATTTCTTAATGTATGCATTAGGGCTATACATTCTTTCTAAACACTAGTTTAGTAATAACTGAATTGATTAATGTATAGTATATTTATTATATTTGATATAGTATAATTTAATAAATGTATACATGTTGTTGAACTCTGCAATTCAGGTGTTTTACATTTTTGCATGTGTCTGCGTGTGACTTTGTGCAAGTGTGAATGCAGTTGCCCACAGGGACCAGAGGAGGGCATTAGACCTCCTGGACTTGGTGTTGTAGACAGTGTTGAGCCACCTTATATGATTGCTGGAAACCAAACTTAGGCTTTGAGCCATCTCTCTAGCCTCTAGATCTTATCTTTCAATTAAAAACATGAAAGTTTAATATCATTTATCATCTTTCTAAAACTAATAAAGAGAAATAATGGTGCTTCATCATGGTGTTTTCATACATGACCACTCTGTGTGGCTCACACTGACTTATGCCCTCCACTTCTTGCCTTCCCTGGCTTCTCTCTCTGTCTGGTCCTTTTTCTCCTCCTTAGAAGCCCTCCTTTTATGTCATATCTCTTTTTAAATTAAGAATCTAGATTTAGCAGATGAAAGAGAGCATGCAGTATTTTTCTTTCTGGATCTGCTTTATTGCACTTAACATGATGACCTCCAGTTCCATCCATCTGAAATAATTTTATTCATATTAATAGCTGAACAAGACTCTATTGGGTACATATATTGCATTTTGTTTTTCTTTTCTTTTATCATGAAGCCGTGAAGTATGCAATATACTTTGAGAAAATTCTTTCCATAGCTTGATTTCCTCCCCATCATACCTGCGTAACTCCCATTAGTTCCCTTTCTGCCCCTCCCCCGACAATCTTATTTCTCCTTTCAGGTTGTCTGTAAACATATTACTTTACATGTCTATATACAACATAGATCACACATACAATAAAAGACATGATAGTCACAGTACAATCTTACAGTTGGATGCATTTTCCAGCATACCTTCATTTTCTTTATAGCTGAAAAAATGTGCTTATGTATATAAACCATATTATCCTTATCCATCCACCCATGGATGGACATCTAGACTGATTCTGCACCTTGGCTATTGTGTTGCAGTAAACACAGGTGTGCAAGTATCTCTTTGGTGTGCTGACTTGAATCCCTGTGGGCATATATACCAGAAATGGTATCACTGGATCACATGGTCGTCTTATTATTTGTATTTTGAGGAAAACAATGCACACTGTTTTGTTGAAAGGAGAGGGCCCCTTGTTTGTCCCGGCCACCCAGCTAGTTTACACCCGAAATAACCATACAGAAACTGTATTAATTAAAACACTGCTTGGCTATTATTTCTAACTTCTTATTGGCTAACTCTTACATATTAATTTTACCCATCTTCATTAATCTGTGTATCACCACATGGCAGTGGCTTACTGGGTAAAATTCTAACCCTCGTCCATCTCAGGCAGAAGATCCATGGTGTGTCTTCTGACTCTGCTTTCCTTCCTCCCAGAATTCAGTTGTTTTCTCCGCCTACCTAAGTTCCTCCCTATCAACTAGGCCAAGGCAGTTTCTTTATTCATTAACCAATGAAAGCAACACACAAACAGAAGGAACTCCGACACCACTGTTTTCCAGAATGGATACACTGATTTCAATTCCTACTAGTATATGCAGTAGTTACTTCAACCCCATGTCTTTTCTAGCATTTCTTGTTTGGGAGCATGGTAATAACCACTCTGACTGGCATAAGGTTGAGCTTCAATCTGCATTTCTCTGCTGGTGATGGGCATTGAACATTTCTTCTTATATTAAGTGTTGAACTTCCCTTCTTATATTAATTTGTCAGTTGTTTTTCTTATTTTGAGAAACATTTGTTCAATTCATCTGCCTACATATTGATCAGATGCCTTGATGTTTTTGGTTTCACACATTGATTAGATGATTTGGTGTTTTGTTTCATGTATTGATTGGATGATTTGGTGTTCATTTTTTCAAGTTGTTTATATGTTCTAGATAGTAACTCTTTTCTATTCCATTTTTACATTCTCTAGGTTGTCTGTCCACTTTGTTACTTTGCTGTGAGAAGACTTCAGATTTTTTCTTTTTGTGTGTTTGTGTGCATTTGTTTGTTTGTTGTTTTAGTCTGAATGCTACTTTAAGACTATGCTTGCTTGGAAGCCACATCTTCTATGTCTCTCTTTGCAGTGGATGCAGTGGGCAGCTCACAAATTAGAGCCGGTTATAGTGACTCCACCTGATTTTCAGCCCATGTAGTTATCCTTGAACTACAGGGAATGGTCATTCCAGCCCATGGCTTCATTATCAACCATCAGCTTCCCCTAGAACCTTCTGAGCTCTAAGGCCTCATAGCTCTCTATTTGTGACCCCTACTTTTAACCTGGAGGGTAGGTTACAGTAGGCCCCAACAATGCTACACCCACGTTGTTCTCCACCAGCTGCTGGGGCAGATTTGGTTTTCTCTGGTGTGTTTGCATTTGAGCCCTAAGAAAACTGGAAATGTGACCTTGGGCACTATAACTAACCCAAAGGATATTGGGTATCTCTCATATATGTTTCATCTAGATGATTTATTATTCTCTTTAACTCCTATTCCATTTCCCCGATAAGCAGTACCTATATTAATTTCCTTGTTGGAATCACCGTGGAGCTTTAATATCTTTATAGACCATTGACAATATATTTTCTAGAAATTGCATACTTTTGTTCAGCATTTAAAATGCAGTCTATTTCCTTCAAAACAGAAACTAAACTTGTTATTTTATATTTTAACTATTTGTTTATATTTGGAAAACTTGCCATCAATACCTTTACTCCTTGTTTGTATTAGTTTCTGATTAATTCTGTAAAAATTACCAATTTGGTCTTCAAAAAAACATATTTATTATTTTGTAGCACTGTAGCTAAGATGTTGAAAATGGGGTTCTTTGAGCATAAACCTAGGTAATAATAGAGCTACATTCCTTTCTGAAAGTTTGGGGAAGTTCTATGTGGTTCTGCCTTTCCCAGCTTCTAAGTTACCCAGGTTTCTTGTTAGTGGCTCTTATTCTTTGTCTTCAAAGTCTGCCTATTGCACCAACTAATCTCAGCTTCAGCTTTCCTGGGTAAGGCAGAGGTCCCAAGAATCAAGGTGCCCGCCACAGCATTCCTTCTGGCATGGGTGTCTTCCTTATTTCTTTACAAGTGTTATATAAGCAAGAATCACTTAGGCAAACACTCTTGTATTTCTGTTTTTACCTGCAGATGGCTATATGCCATTTTAACTCTTGAGAGACATCTTCATTCAGCACCCTGCAGATTGATTCCCACCATTACCATGGCAAAGTCAGCATCAACTCATCCATTTGCAGTGGTCTCTCTGGTAGCCTGTAAGATTTTCCCCTTTTCTATTAAGTGTTTGGGTTTAACTTTTATGTAGTGTGGTCTGTATTGAAAAAAAACATTGCTTTATTTTATATTTATTAGAATCTTTGTACTCGTGACTCTGTGGCTATCAACATTTCTAGAACATTCTTAAAATTTTCAGCTTTTATATTGTCTGTACTGATACTTCTCTCTTGTGTTCTGGAATTTCACTAATACAAGATTCTTCCCCCATCATTCATGTACTCCGCCTCTTGTATCCTTTTATGCTCATCATCTTGGGTACTTATTTGGGTCTTTTTTATGGAAAACATCTCTTCTCAGCTGTATAAGATTTGTTGATTAACTTGTCCATTAGGTGCTTTTTATTTCAACAAGTATTTTTTATTTCTAAAGTTCATTTCAATTGTGTGTGTATATATATCTATATCTATATATACACAATACATTCCATTGTTACATACATATACATACAATAAATGTATTGTTATATGTGGGTAGCTGTATTATAAATATATATATACACACACACACATATTTGGGGCAGCATAAACATGTGTGTGTGTGTGTGTGTGTGTGTAAAGCAGAGGATAACCTTGTGTGACATTCTTCAGGAGTCTTCCAGCCTTTGTTGTAGACAGTTTTCATTGGCCTAGACTTCCACTGAGTGAGCTAGACTAGCTGACAATTAGTTTCCCAGGGATCTGCCTGTCTCTGCCTCCCATCTTGCCATTGCTGGGTTCTTCCAAGTGAAGTTAGCACAGCTGGCTGTGGATTTGGGGACTCTACCTCAGGTCCTCAGGCTTGGGAGACATAGCTTTACCCACTGAGCCATTTCCCAGCTCTGGTGTTTATCTTTCCAATGACATTTCTGCTTACTCATTAGTGGCCCCTTGTGTGTTTTTCAAACTCATATTTCTTTGGGTATGTCTATTTTTTTAATTGTTTAAATTTTATCTCTCTGGATTCTAGTATCTGATGAATCAGTGACCTGTTGTTCCTGCTGGTTCCTACTCAGTTCTGTGTAGTTAGGTTTTAATTTCACACTGCATATTTAACCTCAAACAGCCCCTGTGTGGAGTCTTTAAGACCCATGTGACGTTTTACTCCTTGGGGAATACATTTGTTTCTCTTCCCTACCAGTATTACTACATTGAGATTGTAATTTTCTGCTCAACTTTTTAGAATACCCAAGAAGTATTGATTAAACACACACACACACACACACACGTTTAGAAATGAATGTTTGAGGGAGATGTTTCTTCATCTTCCCAGGACTGAGGTTGACGGTTGAAACAGACTGGTGTCCTCCATGTCTCTTGTCTGTGCGGGTACCAAGTCTCATCCAGTGCCCTTGCAGAGTTGCTATTTTAGGGTAGAATTGGACTCTAGATTGTGAACTGATTGAAGGTGCACAGCCTGGCTAAATCCCTCCCCTTGCCAGCGTTTGTGCTCGTGCATTTCCGCAACTTCCCACCTCCACTTCATTCATGCCTTATAGAAACCTTGTTTTATTGCCTCAGCTCAGTCAGCTGTTTAAAACTGTTCTCTTTGTCTGGTTCGTTCATCTCTGCCCAGCCTACGGCCAAGGCCAGAGACTTCTAGCTTGCACTTTGTCATCATGTTTGATTTCCCCTTTGGATATGAGAAGCTGCATTTGGTTTCACTGTTGTATAATATTCCTTGGAATGAAAACATCACAGCAAACTCATCTTCTGTTGAAGCCATTTGCATTTTTCCTAATTCATAATCATGAAAAATATTCAGTGAATGTTGTGTGTTTGTTTTTATAAAAGGTCATAACTTGGTGATACAGGTACAATTTTGTCTTCTCTAACAGTGTACCTCAGAATATTATCTTATTTGGATGCCATCGTTGTGTACGTAATTAGTTAAGATGAGGTTCAGTCGTATGTGATGGGCTCCTAATTCAATATGGCTGATTCTGTCACCCTAATTTGCTTTGGTTCACTCGGTTTTAGGAGCATTTGTGTGATAATTCTCTAAATGCTTTACAGAAATATTCTTTTTTTAAGGATTTATTTATTATGTATGCAACATTCCTTCCATGTGTGCCTGTAGGCCAGGAGAGGGCAGCAGATCTCATTGTAGATGGCTGTGAGCCACCATGTGGTTGCTGGGNAGCAGCTGGTGCTCTTAACTGCTGAACCATCTCTCCAGCCTCCTACAGGAATATTCTTAATAAGCATGCCTGGATAGTCCCAGCACTCTCCATTCTCACACCGCCCACTGCTATTAAACCCTTTGGAGCTTTTCTAATTTGGCACGTGTGAACTGATAAGCTTGTGGTTTGAATTTCTATTTCCCTAATGACCCATGATATTTAACATCCATTTTTGTTGTTTATTTGCCATTTAGATTTTAATAGATTAAATATATATTTTTCTTGTTTTCTTAATTGTTTCTGTTTTTTCTTCAGGATTCTTAAAATTCTTCATAAATTCTCAGACCAATTCTTCGTCACAGTTGCAGATACTAATTTTCACCCAGTAGTGTCATGTTTCACTTTATTTTTAGCCCCCAAATGAACACAGGCTCTTCATCTCAATGTACTGAATATATCAATATTCTCAATAGTTTGTGTATTTTGTTGCTTGTTTAAAAAATACTTCCCTCTTTATTACAAAAATGTTCTCCTAAAATTTTCTTAAGATTTACACTTATGCCTTTCTTCCCCCTAGCATTTTTTTATTTGCCATTGACAGAGTGGTCCTTCCTCTTTCTCCCTTGTCATCTGAGTGCACGTTAAGATTCTGTGCATGTTTCATCTATGTCTTGGCTCTCTGTTACACTTCATTTCTCTGTCATTTGGTGATGGCGCACAATCTTCACTACTATTATCCACTTTCTGTAGTGATAGGAGAG
>LOJH01004654.1:6357-18518 GCA_001685095.1 Ellobius talpinus | reverse complement strand
AGAAAGACAAATATCATACATACTCACTCATAAGTGGCTTTTAGACATAAAGCAGAGAAAACCAGCCTACAATCCACAATCCCAGAAAACCTAGACAACAATCAGGACCCTAAGAGAGACATACATGAATCTAATCTACATGGGAAGTAGAAAAAGACAAGGTCTCCTGAGTAAATTGGGAGCATGGGACCATGGGAGAGGATAGAAGGGGAGGGGAGAGGAAGGGAGGACACCAGAGAAAGATACATAGCTCAATAAGATCAATAAAATTAAAAAAAATATTAGAGTGCTTGCCCCACATGAACAAGCCGTGGGTCTGATCCTAAGCACTGAAGAAAACTTGGCTTGATGGTGCACTCCATAAACCAAGCACTCAGGAGGTAAAAGAAGCTGGATTAGAATTTCAAGGTCAGCGGCCTGACTCCAGGTTCCTGCCCTGACTCCTTCAGTGTGTAAACAAGGAAAAGGCTCTCATCACCAAGCCTGCCTACTCAAGTTTGATCCCCAGACACGGTATGGTTGGTGGAAGGAGAGAAGCAACTCCCCTCCAAGTTGTCCTCTGCCCTCCATACACACACCATCACACATGCATGCACACACGAGTACACAAATAATAAATGCAATGACAATCAAAATAAATAAAGTCAGGCATAGACGTAGTGGCTCACACAACCTTAGCATTCCAGAGGCTGAGACGGGAGAATCTCTTGTTCAAGTCTAGCCTGGGACACACAATAAGACCTTTCATGTCCACAAACATACATCCACAGAAAAAAAGAAATAAAATGTCAGCACTGAAAACATAAGGAAAAATATTTCATTCAGTTGGCACAAATATCTGCACTGGCTAGCTGGGGATGGGGGGAGTCGGTTGGTTGTTTTGACAACTTGGTATAAGCTGAGGTCATTTCTCAAACTCAGTTGAGAAAATGCCTTTATAAGACTGACCTATAGACAAGCCTCTATTTTCTTAAGTGATAATTGATGTGGAAAGTGTCCCAGGCATGTGGTCCTGGGGTGAATAAGAAAGCAAACTGAGCAAGCCAGTAAGCAGTACTCCTCTGTGGCTTCTGCTTCAGTTCCTGACTCCAGGTTCCTGCCCTGACTCCTTCAATGATAAACTGTGATATGGAACTATAAGTTGAAATACAGCCCCCCTCCCAAGTTGCTTTTGGCATGGTATTTTAACATAGCATGAGAACCCCTGACTAAGATAATATCTCTCACAAAAGAGGAAGAGACTATCCTGCCCAGCAAGAGCTGAGGTGAAAGTCCTTCTGATATCCCTGTCTTGTGTGTGTGTGTGTGAGTGTGCACGCACACGTGTACACACACACACACACACACACACACACATGAAAGATGAGATCAAGTCTTCCCAAGCAGGAAATAAATTGCTCTCTCAAATGACAGAGCAGAAGAGGAAACAGCACCTTACCTACTGTTATGACTCACTGTCCTAAGGCCACAGCAGGAACACCTGTGCCACCCACATGGCAGGCAGGGCAAGGAGAGGATGTGCTTTCTCCTTTAGCTTTGGGTAACCTCCAGGGTTAGGAACTGAGTGGGATGGAAAGCAGACCTCAGACACTCCCATCCACCAGCCCCTAATGACTTTCAAGCTCTACTGTCCCAAGCAGGGTCCTGTTCGCAGGCTTTCACGGGCAGCTGTGTGCAGCTGACCATTCTCCCATCTCTGTCTCTGTTATCGATCCTGCATCTTGCTTTATAAAGCTAATTAAAGTTGGGTTAGATCAGATGTGGCTGCTGAGTAGGGACTCTCCAAGGCCCTGCAAAACCAGTTTGGGCTTGAATTTCAAAGGCAGGTCTCAGTCAATGATGACTGGGCAAACAAGCTTTGCATGTCGTGAAAAAACCGTCATTAGGACCAAAACACTTGATAAAGAAATACAATCAATCCTGGAGCCCAGCCTGCTGCTGCACACCTGGCATAGAAACCTGGGGGGGGAGCAGGAGGATCAGAAGCTCAAGGTCATCTTTGGCAGCAGAGGCTGTCCAAAGGCAGTCCGGGCTATGGGAGACTCTGTCTCAAAAACTCAAAAGAGGAAAAATGCAAAGGTCCTGGGGTCCTAAGAAGCTTCAACCTCACACTGCTTTGAGAATACTGATCACTATTAGCTGGAACTGGTTTTCTTTCAAGCTGGCCTTGAAAACAGGTACTAAACACAGGTCCAGACTGTTTCCTGGTGGAACGTGGCCAACTTGTTCATACCTCAACAGCCACTATGCTGCAGGTCATTCACCCACGTTGATTTACATGGGAGAACCCGAAGACTTGGCTGCACGCAAAGGATTTGGGGCTCGTTAACTCTCTCCAACTTTAAAGGGAAAGAGAAGAAATGAAGTGGCAACCCAGGAGATGGGAGGCACCGGCCAGCAAGAGAACCTATGCCAACCATTCAAATCAGGAAGCTATCCCTTGAGGCTTATCACATTCTTAGGAGATGCTCCACAGGCAGAACTCTACTCCCTGTATATCAAATGCTGCTTTGTTCGTTTGTTTGTTGCTGCTCTGTTTTAAAGGCACGAGCTTTAGCACTTCTCTCAGGAGATGGCTCCTGTCGGTAGATCCTGGCAGGAACAGAAAGAAAGAACGCACCTGGAGGGTTCAGGGCTGAGGGTCTTGAGCAGCATGCACAGGACCACACACATAAAAAATGCCAAAGCACTGAACCTCAAAGTAGATACCATTAGTGGGGCTCTTTGCTCTCAGCTCTGAAAGTAAGGCAGGGCCCCAGGCTTCCCGAAACATGCCTTGGCAGTGTCCTCTGGTAAACTGTCAACACACTGAAGTGAGTGTTTCCTGGCTTCATCTCTAGGCCTCTGAATGCCAGGGGAGTACCCTACCACTGAGTTACATCTCCCCAGCCCCAGACAGTGCTCTCCGGTAAAAGGAAGCAGTAGCTACCTGGCAGTTCGAGTGCCCCTGCTCCGAGGAAGTGGCTGCAAAGACCACTCGCCTTCTCTCTATCTCGTTCTTTCTGTTTGCTTGTTTGTTTGTTTTAGAAAGGGTTTCATATAGGCAGGAATGAGCAGGTTTGGAACTCACTATATAGCTGAAGATGATTTTGAGTTTCTGACCCTTGACTCTATCTCCCAAGGGCTGGGATTACAGTGTAGATCAATGAGCTCAGTGGGTCGCTGTGTATTCCAGTCTCTTCCAGTAAGAAGGAACAATGGCATCCTGGTGGGACCTCAGATCATAGTGGTCTCCCATAAGGATATCAGAGAAGTAAATAGAAGAGGAAGTAAGAGACTGGAAGCTGTGTCAGCAACTTTCTTAGGTTGGGCCTGGAGGAAATTGGAAATGCCGTTTATGGATACATTCACTGAAGGCCTTCAACTAAACTTCAAATTGAACATTACCCTTTTCAAAGCAACTGTGCGGTGACATCATCTGATTCCAGCCTCCCAGATACCTCCTGGGTCTGCATATCCAAGGGCTTTGATGTCTGGAGTCTTGGGTTCTCGTCCCAGTTTTGTTGCAAACACCCAACAGGGAGATGGGAAAAGTTCCAAGTGTGTGCTGCTGGCCCACACACACTTGCCCTTTGGTCTAGTACACCCCCTCCCCCAGTCCAACCAGAAAAAGGCAGCTGTGGAGGAGGTTCATGCGCAAATCTCCAGAATGCTGCTAAAAGAAAACTTTCTAGCCAAGGACGATGGCTCACATCTGTCCTGCACACAGGAGACTGAAACTAGTGGATTATTGTTATTCTGCAGCCACCCTGTGAGTTCAAGTCTAGCCTGGGCTACAATGTGAGATTCTATTTCACAAGAAAATAGCAAACTCTCTAGGCAAAGCTGCAGAGACTTCTGGAAAAGATGGTGGACTGGAGGCTGCCTCTGTGTGAGCTGTTGAAAGACAGGATCAGAATAAAACAAAATAGATCTTATCCCCAAAAGAAGAGGAGAGAAAGAGCTTCCGAAATTTAAGGAGCAAGAATCCAGGCAAAGCAAATGATGCTTGATGCAGAGAAGCACTAGATACAGCCCTGGCCCCACAGCACCCAGCAGAGACCAGGCTCAGAAGCTGCTTCCAAAATTGTATGTTCTCCCCACCAAAGGGTGCTAGGGATTGACCTTTCACAAGTGGACTGTTCAATAAGAAGACATGCACACACAGACACACACACACATATACACACACACACATGCTCACACACTAAAAAAAATAAAACAGAAGAGCTATCCAAAGCAACATGTATGCAGGAGCACAGAAAACTGGGCACACACAGCAGGCTCTGGAAGGGTGACAGACATCTATCTACCTGACCAGCCTAGTCAAGCCATTTCCTAAGCAGGTTTGAAGCTCTATACACGGTAGGCTGTGACTGCCAAGTTTATCCACAGGTCTCAAATCGGATCTGGCATCCATAACAAAGCCAGCAACACCTCAAACTTTAGCAGATATCTGAATTACACAAACAGCTTCTTAGAGCAGACTGCCAGTCAGACATGGTGGCGCATGCCTATCCCCTGAGCACTTAGAAGGTTGAGGCAGGAAGATCATGAGTTTGAGTCAGTCTTGGCTATATAGCTAGTTCCAGGCCACCTAGGGCTACATAGTAAGACACTGTCTCAAAAACACAGGACTGGGGAGGGGAGGAGGGCAGTGCAAGAAAAGAAAAAGAAAACCAAAACAATAAAACAGTGAGAGTCCAGAATACCGGCAGGTTAAGTATTCAGCATGTCAGGAACCCTCTTAGCATAGCTACAACACAAAGCTACAAGAGTGGATTGCCCCCAACGATGCCCCCACCTCATGAAACAATCCTTTAAATTGTGAAGTACATTTATTACTTATTTGTGTGTGTGATGTACCTACGAACTATGGTATGTGTGTAGAGGTCAGAGATCAACTTTTGGGAGTCATTTCTCTTTTCCCTTCCATTATGTTGGGTCTTAACCTTGTAGTAAATGTCATTAGGGTGGGTAGCAGACACCTTTACCTGCTATGGCACGTTGCTGCACCCCCATAAAACATTCTTAGGCCAGACATAGTGTACACGCCTTTAACACCAGCACTTGGAAGGCAAGCACAGATGGATCTCTGAGTTCAGGGCCAGCCTAATCTACATATCTCGTTCCAAACTGGTCAGGGCCAAAGTGAGGTCCTATCTGAAAAACAAACAAGAATCAATCTTAATTTTAATCTGTAGAATAATCTTAACTGAAATCTGAGCGGGAGGAAACAGAGGAAAGGAGGTACCAGCCCCAGGCAGCCTATACTAGAGAAGCAAATCCTTCAAAGTAGGGGCCTGCTAGTGACTGAATATTTCACAATGTTACCAAGTAGCTTGAACGAGAACGGAAGAGTTTGAGCCCTGCTTCCTAATGCCTTCCTTGTGGAGTTAAAGGATGAGGGTGACAGAGGATGTGTGCAATGCTGTATTCAGAAACATATTTCTCAATAATGTACTTAAATCTTTGATTAAAAAAAAATCTCAACCAGGCCCCAGCACTCAGGAGGCAGAGGCAGGCGGATCTCTGTAAATTTGAGACAACCTGGTCTACAGAGTGAGCTCCAGGGCATAAAAGGCAACCCAGAGAAATCCTATCTAGAAAAGAAAAAGATTTCTCAGCCAAGCAAGACACAGTGTCACAGGCCTGTAATTCCAGCATTTGAAAGACAAGCTGGCGGGGGTGGGGTGGGGGGTGTCCAATCCAGATTTATGCACAGCACAATCCCAACACTTGGGAGATGGAGGAAAGAGTTTCAAATCCTCAGCTACAAAGCAAATTTGACACCATCAAGGGCTGTATGAGATGCTGCCTCAAAACAAAGATTTTTTAAAAGCAGCACATTTGTGCCTAGGGTGATGGCTAAGCAAGTAAAAGTGCTTGACCCAAGCATTCAGCCCTGAGTTCAAATCCCCAGCACCTACACACATAAAAAGCTAGGCAGGGCCGCACACACATGTAACCCCCACTGGAGGGCAGGACAGAGACAGGAGGATGGCCAGGGCCAGCTATCTGGTCCAGCACCAAGCTCAGTGAGAGACTCTAAATTAAGGGACTTAAGTTGAGCATGACAGAGTAGGGTATCCGACCTCTGCCTCTGCAACTGCACACATGGGTGTGCACACCTGTACACCCATGTGTACAAACCACACACACACTTAAAAATAAAATTAAAACACTACCCTTTTAAGAGCAGCAGGGTGAAAAGTCACCCAGACTATTTCCAGAGCCAGGCAATCCTGGTTTAAAATAGCACTGTGCAGATTGAGTGGCAGCAAATATCCTGCAGACAGCCAGGAGGGACGCAAGGATGAGAGATTTCTTCTGAAATATTTATATAAAATACACCTGAGTCATCCTCAGTTGTGCCTATACAGTTTCTCACCATGGAAGCAATCTGCCTGATTTAGAACAAAAGCAGCTAAAATGTCCAGTGGCCTACTGAGCACTAAACACACATAAAATATTTTATATGCAATGTATCTTTAAATTTTCAAAAAGCATGGCAAAGTGGGTTCTGTGGTTACTCATTTTACAGATGGAAAGTAAGTCAAGTAAGTCTAAGAGAACAGACTTAGAATAGCAGTTCTCAAACTGTGGGTCTCGGCCCCCTTTCACAGGGGTCGCCTAAGACCGTCCAAAAGCACAGATATTTACAGTACAATTCGTAACAGTAGTAAAATTAAAGTCAGGAAGTAGCGACAAAAATAATCGTACGGTTGGGGATTACCATTACAAGAGGAACTGTACTAAGGGGTCTCAGCATGAGGAAGGTGGAGAGCCACTGGCTTACAGCATCCCTTGCCTGGTTAAATGGGAACAAACTGAAGTTTGGAAACTTAATTCTAAACTAAACGATCCAAAACCCAGACAAACCACTGGATGGATGAAGGTGTAAACTGAGACAGAAGCAGAAACCTGTGGTCCACGGCTGACATGCAGCTGTTACATCTCCTCAACATTAACGGGAGCCCCTATAATGACTGAAGCTACTCCCAGAGAGCACAACCAGGCCAAAAGGAAATGATGTGGTGCCTCTGTGCACACACAGTACTGCTGCCCGGCACGCAGACAGCCTGCCTGTGCCAAACAGAACGGGTGCCTCTTTCACTAGGTCTCCGTGGCAAGAACACTCCACAGCACAGGACTGAGGAAACTGGGTAATCTCACCTTTGCCCTCAGACAGTGTGCTAACCAGAAAGGTTAGGAACCAGCTCCTACATCCAAGCTTAGAACAGAGATGGGGCTGGGGATGAGTACATAACTGTCATCTCCGAACTCAGAGGCCAAGGTAGGAAGGAGACACTTGAGTTTCAGGCCAGCCTGGGCTACATAGTGAGCTCAAACAAGGTAAGCACAGGCTACACAGTGAGACCTTGTCTTAAAATAAAATACAAAGAGCTAAGCAGTTGAAGCTCAGCACTTTACAAAGTTGAGGATCAACACCTAGTATCCCAAGAAGCTAAATAAATAAAAGAGAAAAACTGAACAGCAGAGCTCTAATGGCTCTTGACACAGTAAACAGGGGTCACAGAAAATTATTTCAACACCAAGTTTTTTTTCTTTTAAGAGAAACAAGCTGTTGAAAGGGAGATCACTCCCAGAACTTCAGTTAACTCCTAAACAGTGTACTTGGAGGAAGTAAAAATTCTGATAAGAAGCAGGGGTGAATGTCATGGTCTTCACATGGAGGGTGCCTGCTCTGCAGGGTACCAACCCTAGGGCATGACTCCCTGACCTGCAGCATGGATGCTGTTCCAAGGATTCAGGAAGACTTTGCTGGACATGGAAGAGGGTGCCAGGCTTGACTGTCCAGGCTTAAGCAAATAAAAGATACAGCCAGTTCTCTCCAGTCCATAGCTCCAGTGGAAGATAAAATCCTCAGAGGGCCTACATGATAAGTGACTCAGGAAAGCAAAAAGTGTGCTCTGGTAAGACTTCATCCAACAGCCTGGACTTCCGCCAGGGTGATGGCTATGCCAGATTCACACTCATGGAGTTACCCCCAAGGAACCTTGCAAGGGTCCACATCTTGCCAACCCCACTAGGCCATGTCTGGTTGACTTAACTTGACTCTTTCACAGAGTGAGCGAAAGTGAACCCTCCTATATGATGGCTAACCTTGGTTGTCACCTTGACTGGGTCTGGATATTGCCCACTCCTGTGAGAGACTGTCTAGATCACATTAGCTGACATGGGAAGACTCACCCTCAGCATGCATGACACCTTCTAGGGGCAGCCCAGATAAAACAACATGGAAGAAAGACACTTTTCTCTTTGCCTGCTTTCCTCCACTCTGTTGGCAAGTTCATCCACTCTGTTGTTGCCACTGCTATAGTCTTTCGCTGATATTAAAACCAGCTTCTTCCACCTTCCAGTGTAGGCCAGCAGATCTGCCGGAGTCCTCTGTGCCTCTTGGGTCGGTGAGCATCTAACAGATCCTTGGCTTCTCTGGTGTGAGATGCCATTAGCTGATGATTGTGTAGGCCCAATAACACCCCCTTTTAATGTATATTCATTCTATCAGCTCTATTTCTCTAGAGAACCCTAACTAATACACCCTGGGAATAGAAAGAGTGCTGGGTGCTCATGTTTCGCATAGTACTAGGGGTAGAAGCCCAGGCCTCTCATATGGTAGGCCAGCACCCTACCACTGAGCCACACAGCCAGCCAGACACTCACTGGGTAACTGGTGATTCTAGACAGTTGCTCTACCTCTGGACTACATCCCAGCCCCTACCTGCCTGAGTTGGAAGGACAGCAGTTGGTACACCGTACCAGACACAGTGGTGATCTTGAAGAGTAGCCAGATTGGACCATGACAGCTTCAGTGAGAAAAGGTAACAGATCGAGATCACGAGGCCCGTCTACCAGAAAGTCAAGGTGACAGGGAGAAGGGTCAGAAGGTGGGTAAGGTAAATGGGACCTGAGCAGGACAGCAGCACAAGATTTCAGAGACTGTTGTCATGCCAGTGAACTATGGGGAGAAGGCAGTGCAGCCTTTCATCTTTACACTCTTATATTTAAGACTTTGCTCTGACTCTGATTGCATGAGCTCGTGGCAGTTATTAAGCATACTCAATCTGATGAATGCACTTATACCTTATCATGTACAAATCCAGTCACTATCATTTATAGAGCCGAGACAAAACAGTTCCACAACAAGGGCAAAGGTCTAAGTCATATAATGCACCTTCACTCTTCTGCAGTGACCAGCCTAAGGAACAAGCTACAGTACCCAAGTCAGTGACACCCAAGAGCCGACTGTAAACCCACATCTGTAGACCTGAAGACAACACCTCCCCCATAGCATCCTCCATTCCTGACAACTTACAATTACTAAGTCCAATGAAGCTTGCCGCCAGGAGCTAGGGTCCAAGGAGCAAAGAGATCAATTCTGCTAAGTATCTTAAAACAAAACAAAACAAAATTAGTAAGGCAGAATTCTTCTCTATTGACACTTTCTGCATGACAATCAGGTAGAAAATCATCCTTTAAATGCCTGCCCAATGGCGATCCTTTTCCAGAAATTTCTCAGAATTTTTCAGAAGAAAAATGAGGCGGTGTGTACTTATAAGGCCAGATGTTAACTAGAATATCTAACATTAGATACAATAGTTACATTATAGGCCTGCAGGGATGAACACAGACCCACACAGAAATCCAAACTAATTTGGATAAGAGTTACTACTACCACAAAGCTGAGAGTCAAAGTGAAGTTTAGGAGGCCACAAAGTAGTATTGAGATTTTCCCCCCTCACCTTTTTTCTAAATATATAAGAGATTATCTAGGTGTTGTACATGTCTGCAGTCCCACCACTAGGGAGGCTGAGGCAGCAAGACTGCCATTTCAAGGACAGCCTAGGGTACATAGCAAATTCCAGGTCATCTCAGGCTACAGAGTAAGCCTCCCATCTCAAAAGTTTAGTTAAATTTTAAAAAGTTAGCCAGGCAGTAGTGGTACATGTCTTTAATCCCAGTATTTAGGAGGCAGAGGCCGAACTGTAAATTCAAGGGCAGCCTGGTCTACAAAGTGAGCTCCAGGACATCTAGGGTTGTTACACAAAGAAACTCTGTCTCAGAAAAAGAAAACTGAAACAGAGGCTGGGGGTTAGTAGGTAGTAGGGTGCTTGCCTAGCATGCACAAGACCTGAATTCCTTCCATGGAAAAGAAATTGTTGTCTAAATACAAATTTTTAATAATTATATTTTCCTTTAAAATGTAATTTCCTGGAGGAAAGACTAATGGGGGGGTGTAAACATGCATGCAAGTCATCCATCTTGTTTTTTGTTACAGGATCTCAGGTCCTGGAACTCACCCAACAGGCTATGCTTGCTGGCCAGTAAACGCAGGGAATCCCCGTCTCCAGCTGGGGATTATAAAAAGTGCTGGGATTATAAAAGCATGCTTCTTTCTTTACCATGGGCTAAGGGACCGAACGAACTCGTGTCCTCAGGCTTCCAAGTCAAGCACTTCACTGACCGAGCTATCTTGCCAGCTTGGTTTTTTATTTGTTTGTAGTTTGGTTTGTTTGTCTCACTGGCTGATCTGAAACTATTATATTCACTAGCCTTGAGCCCAGAGACCTGCCTGCCTCTCCCTCCTGAGTACTGAGATTAAAGGCCATGTACCTCCCCCAGTTTATTTTTGAGACAAAGTCTCTAGTCAACGCTGCACTAAATTTGCTGCTATAGTCCAGAGTCCAAATTTGCTAGACTGTAGGTGCAAACCCATGTAAATTCTCATAGTCCTACTAACAGACAAAAGCATTTTAGAAAGAGGATGTTGGGGGGTGAGGGCTTGAAGTTAAACCTGGGGTACAAAAGAGATTTTTGTCTCTAAGAAATTTTAAAAAAGAAAACAAAACAGAAACAAAAAATCAAAAAAAAAAAACGGGGACTAGAAACAATAATATAGCTCAATTGGTAGAATGCGTACAGGTAGAATGTACAAAACGCACCCTCTCCAGCACTGGGTAGTGGCATATGACTGTAACCCCAGCACTGGGGAGGTAGAGGCAGAAGGATCAGAAGTTCAAAGTCATCTTCAGCTACATAATAGTGCCAGGTTAGCCTGAACTATATGAGATTCTGTTTCCAAAAATTAAATAAAAGGCCAGGCTTGGCTCCTACCTACTTCAGAGGCTGGGGCAGGAGGGTTGAGGCTAGTCTGGTTTATACTGAGTTCCAAACAACCTTGGTTACAGAAAGGGACCCTCTCTCAAAAGAACAAAACATTGTTTCAGATTCCAGTTTATTTGAACAATAGATGAGAACAGTGTTTCTGGGGAATGGAAACTCGAGGTAAGCTCTCAGAATGTCTTTTTGTTTCCTCTGTAACTGTTCTATAAACTCCAAGAGGGAGTTCTCCCCATTCACGCCATATTTTGGTGAGCTTTCCTGGCCCCTTGTTTAATACAATACCCCTTTCATACCCCTCAGCTCCCAGCTCCCCAGTTGCCCTCCTCCCAGCTACATTATGCCAATTCCCAGGGAGGCCGAATCCCAGAAGCTGGAAAAACAGTATCTATTTAACAATGAAAAGTTACACCGAGCTGGGGCTGCGTCCAGCAGCTTCCTTGCCCAAGGTCATTTGACTCTCGCAGACAGCGCTAACTACAGCAGAAACTGGGCCACTTGCAGACCCAAGTAGAATGTGAATGCAGCTCAGGTACCAGTTCGCCCACAGGCAGAACTGCATCCTGGGAAAGTGTGACCGCCCCCACCCTTACCCAGAGAAGAGAGGCACCGCCAGGTGGGCACTGACCACAGTTTTAAGGTTCAGGGAAATTCTGAAACACTCAAACACGGTTTCTTTTATTTTGAGTTTCCCAGAACTTGTGCCAGGATCCTTGGCAGCAAGTACATGCCTCCAACAGCCACCCCTGGGGATCAGTTCAGTGTGGCTGCTGTTTCTGAAAGCTCAGCTTTCTAGAGCTGTGTAACTTCACCCAGGTGCTTTGAGCATCACCTGTGTGCTGAACTGTAAGCCACCCTGAAAAGCTGAGACTCCTCGTGGTACACAAAGAGAGCTGTTCAAATTACAGGACAATTGTCCCACAACCTTGCAGAGGGTCTAACTAAACCCCAGGCCAAGAGCCATGACACCCCAACAGCTCTCTTCAAAAGCAACTGCAGTCTGTGAACGTTAGATGCAAATTTCACGCTTACGTATA
>LOJH01004653.1:0-28886 GCA_001685095.1 Ellobius talpinus | reverse complement strand
CTCTCTCTCTCTCTCTCTCTCTCTCTCTCTCTCTCTGTCTGTCTGTCTCTGTCTTTTACCCTCGAGAAAGGGTTCTCTGTGTAGACCTGGCTGTCTTGGAACTCACTCTGTAGACCAGGCTGGCCTTAAAATCAGAGATCCACCTACCTTTGCGATTAAAGGGATTAAAGGCGTGCACCACCACAGCAAGGCTTGAGGTCCTTTCTTTTTTTTTTAAAGGGTTACTTGATTGTTGGGTGTTTTTAAATTTCACGTGCATTAGCATTTTGCCTGCATGTATGTATGTCTGTGAAAGTGTCAGATCCTATGAAACTGGGGCCACAGACAGCTATGAGCTGTCATGTGGGTGCTGGGAATTGAACCTGGGTCCTCTGAAAAGGCAGCTGGTGCTTCCAACCTGAACAATCTCTCCAGTCTTGAGGTCCTTCCTTGAAAGAAGGAAGGAAGGAAGGGAGGAAGGAAGGAAAGGAAAGAAGGAAGGAAGAAACCAGAAGGAAGGAAGGAAGGAAAGGAAAGAAGGAAGGAAGAAACCAGAAGGAAGGAAGGAAGAAGAAAGAAGGAGGAAGAGTAGGGAAACTTTTTCCATTCCCTAAAAGTTCTTGGCCTGAAGACACTATGTATATGTTTGTTGGTATGAAGAGAAAATAATGTATATTTAAAGTTTTCTTTTCCAATTGTTTTGTTTTTTAAGTAAAAGCAAAGGGCTGGAGAGATGGTTCAGCAGTCAAGGACTTGCTCGTTTTCTAGAAGACCCAGGTTCAAGTAGGGTGGTTTACAACTGACTGTAACTTCAGTCTCAGGGGATCTATTGTGCTCCCCTGGTCTCTACAGACACAGCATGCACACGGTTCCCATACACTTGGACAATACACATCAAACAAATAAGTCTTTTAAAAAAGGAAAAGCATAATTCAGTAATTCTCCAAGTTTGCTTCCAGTAACAGTGGCTTTGTGTGCACATGTGTGTTTCCTCATACCCTTCTCAGGATCCTAAGTCAGTAAAAAGAAAAACAACCAAAACTTTACCAAAGGATGATGGAAATGTGTGTTTTGCTACCCAAATCACTGCAATTATTGATTTGGGATGAGCCCAAAAAGGGGTGGGGTGGATGTGTGTGGGTTTTACTGCTGTTTGTTTGACTGGCGCAGGATCTTGCCATGTATCCCAGGTTTCTCCTTGTGCCTCATCCTCCCAAGTGGTTAGTAGTTAGTCATCTATAGTATTAATCAAACTTGTAGGCAAGTTAGAATGCTATCACTTCCTTCTCTTTCAGGGTTCCCGAGACATTTCACTCTGCCCACTCGTTCATAGCAAGAGGCCAGCCGGGCACCGAGATATGCACGACATCCACTAGCTGCAGGCATTGCTGCTAAGCGACCAGAGATTTCTCTGAGGGCTTCAGCCCATCTAGAGGTGGAGTCAGCCATCATACTGATGGGGTAGCCCACGTCACAGAGATATTCTGGTAGTGTAATTCCAGTGTAAACAGAGGCTTCTCTTGCAGCTACAGGCATATTGGAGGTATTGGCCACCAGTGCTGTCCTCTCCATGACTGACTCTACTTTACCATCAACTTCCATAGTGAGCTCGGAAAGTCCCGAAGAACTTCGGACATCTCATTTCCTCTTTCAGTGCATCCTACATAGATGATCTCGTCACTGTTGGAATATTCGACAGAGACTGTGAAATCACTGTCTTTCCACAGCCAAAAGCACCTGGGAGAGTAGTAGTTCCTCCCTAAACACACATGTGAATTAAGTTTGCCCACTTTTACTCACTGTGTCCTGTGCCTGCAGCATTGCTCAGTCACAAAAAACATTTAATTAATAAGTATGCATGAAATAATGACTGAATGTGAGGGTGTATTTTTATTATTATTTTCATTACATTCAGAGACACAGAGAGAGGGAGATTATGTCAGAGGACAACCATCAGGAGTCTGTTCTCCTTTTCAACTCTGTGACCCCAGAGAACTAAGGTTCTCAGATTTGGTTGGTTACAAGTGCCCTTCTGGCTGAATTATCTCCTGGGTCCTATGGCTCGTATAGGCTCATTTTGCCCTTAGATTTCTTACTCTGAAGTTCAGATGGGAGGCCAGAGCATTTTTCTTGGTCCAGTCTGATCTCAAAACAGAGAGGGCCAGGCAAGTACCATGGCAGGTCCCTAAAAACACAGTTAAGACCTAGGCCTCACTTCATACACATACTTGGCCTGGGCTAAATCACTCACACACACACACACACACACACACACACACACACACACACACAGGCGATAACCAAAAAATGGCAAAGTCTGGGACACGTCCAGACCAGACCTAACCAATTAGTAATATAATGATTGCCACTTTCATAAGTCAATCCTAAGTAGAATGATCACACGGCTTTTAAAATTCCTGTAGCTGTATTGTGCCCAGATCGGGGGCCTTAAAAAGACCACCATGGGGACTGAATCCCGTATGTAAAAGTGAAGAACCTTTATTTCAAGCTTGAGCCTGTAGCCTCCGTGTGTCTTAAGAAGGGGTAGGAGATCAGAGAGTGACCAGCTTGGGTAGGGTAGGGTTTTTATCATTCCAGTTGTTGGGAATGATGGAATTTTCAGGGTTCAAGACCCTGATTTGTCTGAAGCCGTTTTGGTGAAAGGGGAAGAGGTATGTACTGGACTCAAGGACGCTGGTGATCTTATCTAATTAATAGTCAAGAGGTTTGGAATGTCAGGTACTTCTGCTTAGATGCTGGGCTTTTCTGAATGACGTCAGCTTATGCCTTTTCCTGGAATCCAGTGCTGCCTCCCAGTAAATTCAGGCAATTGGTTTTTATGAAGCCTGTCATGTCAGCCGTGTGACCAAGCTATTCCAGCCCCACAACTGTGCTTAAAAGGAGCTGAGAGATTCTTCTCTGGGTCGTTGCGACCCCACCTGCATGTGGTATAATAAATGCTGCTGCTGATTGCATTGTGACTATTGGTCTTCTGTTGACTTCTCGAGGATCCTACAGAACCCAGTATCTTCCTGCTTCAGCCTCCCTATCCTGGGGATTACAGACATAAACCATAAGGCAGGAACCACATTCTGTCTTTTCATTTCTACAGCCTAGGGGCAGCGGTTTTTGGAAGCAGCAAGTCAAAGAGCCTCCACAGCAAATCGTCCCAGGTCATGGATGGTGCAAAGACCACTGGGAATTGCAGTTATCTGACGCATTCTTTGGCGCTTCCCGGAAGTGACGCAGTAATAAATTCCTTTTCCGTCGTCGGGACTGACTCGTGTTTTCCCGGGGAGTCCATCGCATAGCTGGTTTGTGTCTCTTAGGCCGCGTGGTCCCCAGCGGGCGAGGGAGGCGGTGTGCAGGCGGAACCGGGTCGGGGTCAGGAGGTGGTCGCCACGGTTGTCCGCCAGCCCTGACGCCGCTGTTTTCCTCAGGTTCCGGCCGCGCGAGCCTCAGCCCCTCAGCAGCGCCGTCGCCATGTCGCGGTTTTTCACCACCGGTTCGGACAGTGAGTCCGAGTCGTCCTTGTCCGGGGAGGAGCTAGATACTAAGCCCTTTTCGGGGACCCACGGCAAACGGTGAGCTGGGGGAGCCGAGAGACCGGGTTTGGCAGTTCGCGGGTCGGGGGGACCGAGTGGGCTCGGGGCGTCTGCGGAGGGCAGCTCTCCTAGCGGCTGCCGACTTTGGGAATCCTCGCCGTGGTGCTAAGGACCGAGGACCCAGGACCCGAAGTTTCCCGCCTCTTGGTGTTGCATCAGAAGCCTGCATCCTGAGATTCCGTCTCCATATTGCCTTGCCCGTGTCCTCTTCTCCCTGTCTGCGTCGCACTGGGCGTCGTAAAACTCTTCCCACCAAGCAGCCCTCAGTGACTTTGTATTCACGGAAACATTGAGTGCTGCGTAGTGTCTGGTCTGTTGTCCTGTTGTTGGAGTCTGTGTACAAGTTGTTAAACGCTGCTGTGCTCGCCTTTATTTTACTGTCTTAACCCCCATCTCTGCAAATTAAAAATTTTTAAAGTTCTCAAAGCTTCAATTATTTTTCTGTGTGCCTATAGTGTTTTAATATATTATTATTATATATGTACCTCTCCAGAGACTTATGAAAAATTGTAGTGTGTATATGTATATATACACACATAAAACCTTATTTTATATATATAATCTTCATGTGACTACAATTCCATAACACTGTTCAAAAGTGAAAAACCATCAGGGAAAATTAACAAAAAATATTTAAAAATATTAACTGTTCTGAATGAATGCTTTGGCCCGTCTCAAAACTTTTTAAAGAAATATTTATTATGTATACAGTGTTCTGTCTGCATACTTGCCTGTACGCCAGAATGCATCATATCCCATTATAGAGCCACCATGTGATTGCTGAGAATTGAACTCAGGACCTCTGGAAGAGTAGTCAGTGCTCTTATAACCTCTGAGCCATCTGTCCAGCTGCAAAAGTTTCTGTTTATTTATATATGTCTCAGACAGAATTTCTCTGTGTAGCCCTGATGTCCTGGAACTCACTCTGTAGAGCCTTGAGCTCAGAAATCCACCCTCCTCTTCTGAATGCTCTTATTAATGGTGTGTGCCACCACCATCCTGGAATCCACTAAAGCTTTTCTTTACTAGTAGCCTCTTCCTGTTTTGCAAAATGTTTCTTTTTAGGACCTGGTTCGGGTACCAGCTCCTTGAAGGCTTTTCCATTTGTTAGGGTCGAGGTACCTTTTCTCTGCTTCTTTCTTAGGTACTTCTGTAGCCATGTGTGCCATTATGTAATCAGTTTCGTAGGGTATATACACTCTTCAGTTGTTTGTTGGGGGGTACCCTTGTATATGCTGTGTGGGTTTGACTTAGGGCCATGTTGAAAGTTACGGCTGTTAAGCTGAGTATGAAGAGCAGAATCAGAAAAGAGGATGTGTGGATGCTCTAATTCTCGACCTGGTTCATCTGAGAAAAGGAATCACGATAGATGAGAATGAAGGTTAATGGTCTCTGTTTCTTCCATACAGGCCTTTGTTACTGAGCGAAGATGAGGAGGATACAAAGAGAGTTGTCCGAAGTGCTAAGGACAAGAGGTGAGGCCACTGTAGGCTGGGTACTAAGGGAGTTCGGATGTTATTTTCTCAGTGATAGACACAACCAATCTGGTATTAAACTCTCTGCCTAGGTTTGAGGAGCTGACCAACCTTATACGAACCATCCGTAATGCCATGAAGATTCGAGATGTCACCAAGTGTCTGGAAGAGTTTGAGCTCCTGGGAAAAGCATATGGGAAAGCCAAGAGTATTGTGGATAAGGAAGGTGTCCCCCGATTCTATATTCGCATCCTGGCTGACCTCGAGGACTATCTTAATGAGGTGTGACTCCGTGAGGATACAGAGGGGGGTGTGACCCCGGCTGTGCTCCTTTCCTGTAGCCAGGGTTCTCCTCGGGGTTCTTTGTCTTCTTACATACAGTACCGGGTTCTCATAAAAAATGAGATAGAGCAGGAGAGAAACTTTTTTTTTTTTTTAGCAAGAGCTCGATTATATTTATGGAGTGTTTGTTTTGTTTTGTTTGTTTTTGAGACAGGGTTTCTCTGTGTAGCCCTGACTGTTCTGGAACTGGCTCTGTAGACCAGGCTGGCCTCAACTTCAGAGATCCACTTACCTTTGTCTCTGAGTGGTGGGATTGGAGGGGTGCGACATCACTGCCCATGTTGTGTTTTGTTTTTGTTTTTTTAATCACCTTTTACTTACGGTTTTGTATATGTAGTCATGATAGATAAAGAATCTTCAAAAAAATGAGTTAGTTAGGGTTGGAGATACAGGTCAGTTGTAGTGCACTTGCCTTGGTTCAGTCCCCAGCATTACAAATAAAAAGTTACAGTCTTGGTTAATAGGTGGTTCAGGTGGGATCCCAAAATGTGATTCTAAAGCCTGAGTTTTGGAAAGTGCCACTGAGTCATTCCTGTTCTTCCTTTCTTACCGTGCTAGCTTTGGGAAGATAAAGAAGGGAAAAAGAAGATGAACAAGAACAATGCCAAGGCTCTGAGTACCTTGCGCCAGAAGATCCGAAAATACAACCGAGATTTTGAGTCACATATCACAAACTACAAGCAGGTGAGTCAGCTCGAGGCTAACTTCAGACTAGGAAAATGATCCTGTGACCAAACTCACAGTACTAGTACATGGTGGTGTGGCCAGAGAAAGAGCCGTAACAAGTTCTCTGGGTTTGAGAAGGAGGATTGGTTATATTTAGCAGGCATTTTTGTTGTAGTTGAGATGGAGGTCTCACTATGTAGAACTGACTCCACTGGAACTCACTGTGTAGATCAGCCTGGCCTTAGACTCAGAAATCTGCCTACCTCTGCCTCCTGAGTGCTGGGATTAAAGGTGTGCACCACCATGCCTGGTTTATGGCCAGCATCCTGAATTCTCTGCTTTTCTTCAATGCAGAACCCTGAACAGTCTGCAGATGAAGATGCAGAGAAGAATGAGGAAGATTCAGAAGGTGAGAGAGGATCCCTTGATTGCAGATTGTAAGGGCAAATAATTTTATCCACTTTGCTGTGCAGACTTTTATTTTTGATTTGATCCGTGAGAAAGAACTTCCACAATACATGAAATTAGTAAAGAGAGAGATTTACTCTATAAGGAAGCTTAATTGAAGCAAAAGACAGGGTGCTTCACCCAGGAATTTACCACTAGGCATTCTGTATACAGCACCAGAACATGGAAATACACATCCCAGTAAATGTCATGGTGACAGACCTTACACGTCGCTGGAACAACATTGGAATATGCATCACCAGCACAGCATGACAGGCACAGGCTTACATTCGTCTGACTGCATGTCTCTACCTGGTTGAAACAGCAGCAGCTAGAGGCATTCTGAGGCAAGATTTAAAGCCTCAGGAACAAAGGGGGTTCATTGCCCAGTCATCGGCAATCGTCCAAACACCTGGTCCAGTATGCACGTCTACTCCCAGACACTGGACAGATGTCAAGGATGTGAAGCGCATCAGCGGGTCTCTATCTTAATTAAAACAAAAACATTCCCCGTTCTTGATTCTGAGAACTGGCCAGGTTCTCAAAACAGAGAAGAGGGGTCGGTCATCTACAGTTCATGCCTTAGACTGCAGAGCCTTAACACAAGCCTCTCCATTTTTAAATTACCCTCCTCACACAGATAGTTAGAAAGTCATGGGTTCCTTTGTTCTAGTTTCCCATTTCAATCTTGCTCTTTAACGTTCTAGCTCTTTTCTTTCCACCTCCTACCAGGCTCTTCTGACGAAGAGGAGGATGATGATGGAGTCAGTGCTGCAGCTTTCTTGAAGAAGAAACAAGAGTCTTCTGGAGACAGCCGAAAGTTCCTCAAAAAGATGGAAGTAAGATCCAGAGTTAGACTGGGAGGTGATTTGCTGCCAGAGGCTATTTGGGTCCTTGGAAGAAGAAACTTGATCTTGCAGTTCAGACAGTGAAAGTTAGGGAATTTGTATTGGAACACTAGGTGAATTGGGATCTATCTGTCAGGCCCAGCACTGTGCTAGGGAGCTTTGTGGTACTTTGTGGTACTTACTTTGGGATAATTTGTGTGTGTGTGTGTGTGTTCTGGTTTTTTGAGATAGGGTTTCTCTGTATAACAGTTCTGTCTGTCCTAGACTTCGCTTCATGGACCAGGCTGGCCTCAAACTCAGAGAGATCCACCTGCCTCTGCCTCCTGAGTGGTGGGATTAAGGGCACGTGCCACCATCACCTGACCTCTTGGGGTAATTTATGATCTCCAGAGTTTTAGTGGTCAGTTTTACGTAATAGCTTGGTTCTATCAATAACTGCTCTTTTTCTGGTAATCAAATGCCTGGAATGTGTGTCAGCAGGAGCAGAGAAAGTCTCTTGTTTTTCTCCTGATCCTCTCTTTCTTCTAAGGATGATGATGAGGACTCTGAAGACTCTGAAGATGATGAGGAATGGGACACCAGTTCTACCTCTTCTGACTCGGATTCAGAAGAAGAAGAAGGAAAACAAACTGTTCTAGCTTCAAAGTTCCTTAAAAAGTAAGGAAGTCATGGGTTTGAGCATTACAGTGAGAGGGTAGAAAAGCCTTTATAATCATTTTGAAGGCTGTTGCTCTTTGTTTGCATGGACTCTTTATGTAGAAGCCCACTGCTCCCCTTTTATAGCCAGTTTTTAGATTCTAGTGCCTGGTCACAAAGCTTGTCTTGAAAATACAGGATTTGAAGTCTTCAGAGTTCAAATCTTAACCACATTCTCATTACGAAACTCACGTTTTAGGCATCTGTTAGTTATATGATAGTGGACAAGCTGCACCTTTTCAGTCTTCAGTTGTCTCCCAGGAGAGCTGTTCAAGGTAGCGTAGGGAGTGGCTCAGTGTTACTGAAAAGGAGGGTGAGGACGTGGGTCACATAATCCCAAGCTAACTCAAAAAGATTCCAGTTATTATTCTTTATTATAAGGGGCAAACTCACGGAACAGGAACAAGAAGTTCTATGTCAGAGCTGTGGACATAATTTATAGTCACTTTAGACCAAGAGAATTCAACTTAATGAGAATACTTGGCATATGTGCAAGTCAATTTTGGGCCTAGGTTTGTAGCTCAGTTGATAGAGTGCTTACTTGCCATGCAGGAGGTCCAGGGTTCGATCCCTAAGCAATACATAAATTATTGGTGTATATCTGTAACCCCAGCATTTGCAGGGAGAAGGAGGCCTCAGGTGGGGCGAGGAGAGGATTCATCTTTTATCTCCCTTGTCTCCTGTCAGGGCACCCACTACAGAGGAGGACAAAAAAGCAGCTGAGAAGAAACGGGAAGACAAAGCCAAGAAGAAGCATGATAGGAAGTCTAAGCGCCTGGATGAGGAAGAAGAAGACAATGAAGGCGGGGAGTGGGAAAGGGTCCGAGGTGGTGTGCCACTTGTGAAGGTGAGGGTTTTGAAGTAAAGGAGACTGATTTAGGAAGGTGCACAGGTTCCACCTGGTTGGAGTGGGAAGGAGCTTAAAGCAAGAATAGATTTCTGTTGATGTATGTATAACAGGATATATTTTTCCCAGGAGAAACCAAAAATGTTTGCCAAGGGCACTGAGATTACTCATGCTGTCGTCATCAAGAAACTGAATGAGATTCTGCAGGCCAGAGGCAAGAAGGGAACGGACCGGTGAGATTCACGGCCTTGGCTCATTGCTACATTTTCAGAGTTTGACAACTTTTTTTATTGTTTTAATTGAACTGTACATTTTTCTAAGCTCCCCTCTCTTCCTCCCTTCTCCCATTCTACTCTCTGCCTTGACCCCCATGCTCCCAATTTACTCAGGAGATCTTGTCTTTTTTCTCCTTCCTATGTAGATCCATGTATGTCTCTCTTAGGGTCCTCTTTTGACAGCTTTCTTTATAACACAAGTAAACATTGATGTGGAAATCATTCTGTTTTGAGAGAATATATGTGGTTGTATACTGGGAACATACTTGTCCATTTTCTGCTGTGTGCTCTTTTTATAACTTTGAACTACTGAACTTCTGTTACAGTTAATTAAATGGAAATGATACGTGTAGTTATTAGGTAACCAAAAAGATGGAAAGAATCAAGACCTTTTATAAATGGCACTTCAGGATGGCTGGCATTACCATTGTTTCTGTTGGGAATTTCGAAGAGAAGCAAGGGTTGGGGATGTAGTTCAGTTGGTAGAGTGCTTGCCTAGCATACATGAAGCCCCGGGTTTGAATCCTGACAGCACATAAAACCAGCTGTAATCCCAGCACTTGGGTGGTGAAGGCTTGAGAATCAGAAGTTGAAGGACTTCCTAGCTACATAACATGCTCAAGGTCTGCCTGGGCTACATGGGACCTTGTCTCAAAAGAACCCATAAAGAAACAAGCACATACACAGATAGTAAAGATGTGGAATTGTCTGCTTTGCTGCTCTGAAAGGATATCCTGCATAACAGTGAGACTGGCAGGTTTATCTTCAAAACCTCACCCAGTTCTGTGTCCCTCCAGTGCTACCCAGATTGAATTGCTTCAGCTGCTGGTTCAAATTGCTTCTGAAAACAACCTAGGGGAGGGTGTCATTGTCAAGATCAAGTTCAATATCATTGCCTCTCTCTACGACTACAACCCTAACCTGGCCACATACATGAAGGTGAGAACAACAGAAGAGTACCGGGGTTGTATTGCGTGGATGGGGGAGCTCATGAGAAAATACCTAGAGTTTTAAGGTTTGGGGCCCAGGCCCTGTGATTCTTGGTGAATGGCTCTTCAGAAACAACATTTATCCATTCTTTAACTTTGTCCCTTCATCTCTTGACAGCCAGAGATGTGGCAGATGTGCCTGGACTGCATCAATGAACTGATGGATATCTTGGTTGCACATTCCAACATCTTTGTTGGAGAGAACATTTTGGAAGAGAGTGAGAACTTAAACAATTTTGATCAGGTAAGGGGAGAGATTGGCAGGATAACTGGGAAGGCTTGGTGGAGACAAGTTGAGTTTAGGCTAGGACCCTGGATTAATGTGTTCCTTCTTTGCATCCTTCAGCCACTGCGTGTACGCGGCTGCATCCTAACTCTGGTGGAGCGAATGGATGAAGAATTTACCAAAATAATGCAAAATACTGATCCTCACTCCCAAGGTAAGCCTAAGGAAACGGGCTTTGGTGAGAGGAACAGTGCAGGTGGTCATACTAAGAGGTTTTATAAGCATTAAAGTCAGAGTGAAAGGGCAACCCTGGGGAGGCAAGTGGTAGATTTATAGTCCTTGTTGACCAGAGTGGTAACTCAGCTACTTTCCTAAGCAGTGAGATGGTAAGCTCATGGGAGAGGGTGATGTTTTCAGGGTGTAACTGTAGAGGGCAAATCAGAGTGGTTGGATTGACTGCAGACAGATGGTTGGAAAAGCCAGTACTCACATCTGAGATGAGGGTGCATGTCCTCCCTACCAGAGTATGTGGAGCACCTGAAGGATGAGGCACAAGTATGTGCCATCATTGAACGTGTGCAGCGCTACCTGGAGGAGAAAGGTACCACTGAGGAAATCTGCCAGATCTACTTGAGGCGCATCCTGCACACTTATTACAAGTTCGATTACAAGGCCCATCAGCGTCAGCTTACTCCTCCTGAAGGGTCCTCAAAGGTGAGACTACTGGGCAATCGTGAGAAGTGAGAGAAGTGTGAATTTGTCCTCTTTATCTGTTAGACCTTGATGGTAAGTCTTCTGTCTCTCGTGGGACTTCTGAAGTAGGACAGGGAGGGAGTTGGAGAGATTGCACTGAGGTTGGGAAGAAATCCATGTTTTGTTGCTAGAACCTAAGCCATTTAAAGCCATGGGTGGGTAGCCATCACTGAGATCTTCCATTCTTCTAGTCTGAGCAAGACCAGGCAGAAAATGAGGGTGAGGACTCAGCTGTGTTGATGGAAAGACTCTGCAAATACATCTATGCCAAGGACCGCACAGACCGGATCCGTACCTGTGCCATCCTCTGCCATATCTACCATCATGCTCTCCACTCCCGCTGGTATCAGGCCCGTGACCTCATGCTCATGAGCCACTTACAGGACAACATTCAGCATGCAGATCCACCAGTACAGGTGAGTGGGGGAGATTTCTGGCCTTCATGGTGAAGGAGAAGCCAGGCCTTGGGCCACTGTCCTCTGTTAGGTAAATAGACTCAATAAGAATTATCACCTGTTTAGCTAGTGCAGACCCAGACAGATGCTTGGTCTTTTCCAAATTCCAGCATTCTTTGATGCTTTCCACACATGGACATAAAGTTTGTGCTATCCCATAACATTAGAATTTGCTTAGATTTGGGTTCAACCAATATTTATGTATATAAATCATATATCTTGTATAAATAACCAATATTTACTTGTCTACTGTCTGATTTAAAGTATTAGGAGGTGATCTTTTCTAGGAAGATGAAAAGGATTTTGAAGCGGTTGTTAAACTAGAGGAAAAAGGGACCTAGATAATGGTGCTCTATTGGGACACTGTATCACAGTGAAATTAGCTGAGTTCATGACAAGGCAGCTTTCTGTAGAGCAACATTTCGAGAACTTTTTATATGAATTACTAAAAGCCACATTTGAGGAGTAGATCCCCTTTTGTGTGTATTTAAGACAAGTGGGAAATATGTTTAGGGTCCCCCCCACACACACATAGTTTCTTTGTGTAGCCCTGGCTGTCTTAGAACTCAACTCTGTAGACCAGGCTGGCCTTGAACTCACAAAGATCTACCTGCCTCTGCCTCCCTAGTGCTGGGATTAAAGGTGTGTGCCACCACTGCCCAGTTTACATTTCCATTTAGTAAACCTGTCTTATAATGGTGGTTTTAAATTTAAAGTACGTGTGGGGGTATGTGTGTGCCATGACATGTGTAGGGGTCACTGGGCAGTCTTGAGGTGTGGGTCCTCACCTTTCACCTTGTTTAAAACAATAGTGTTTTGTTAATGCTGACCCATGGCTTCCTGGGAGTTCATCTCCTGTGTTCCTGTAGGAGCAGTGTGATTATAAATGCACTCTTTTCCATCCAGCTCTTTGTGTAGGTTCTGGGGTATTTAAACTCTGATCCTCACATTTGCACAGCAAGTGAACCATACCCCACTGATCCTTCTCTCTAACCCGGTTGTGGTGGTTTAGACAGTATCTTCTCTTTATTCTTTTATTTCATTGATGAAAAGCCAACTCTTGCTTAGTCTTTTATATTTGAGTATTTATGTTTTTATTATGGAGAGCTAGGAATTCTTTATATATTTGGATGGCCACTCCTTTGGGGTGTTTGAGGCAGGGTTTTTTCTGTCCTGTAATTCACTCTGTAGACTAGGCTGGCTTCATTACTCACAAAGATCTTTGTGCAAGTGCTGGGATTAAAGGCATGCACTGCCACACCTGTCTGGATGACCACCCCTTTATCAAAGCTCAGATATTTCATTCCACCCTGTCGTTTGCCTCTTTTGTCTTAGTTGTGCTTTTTTGTCAGAGTGCTTTATTTGTTCATTCATTCATCCATTTATTTGTTTGTTTAGGGACATGGTTTCACTGTAACAGCCTTGGCCAGGCTGGCCTTAAACTCGTGGAGATCCACCTGCCTCCCCAGTGCTGGGATTAAAGGCAATATTGCCACCATGCCCATCTTAAGGATTTTTGATTGTTTGTTTTTGTTTTTGTTTGTTTGTTTGTTATGTATGCAGTGTTCTGTCTTCATATATGCCGGCAGGACAGAAGAGGGCACTAGATCTCATTACAGATGATTGTGAGCCACCTTGTGGTTACTGGGAATTGAACTCAGGACCTCTGAGCTGAGCCATCTCGCCAGCTCCTAAGATTTTTAAATAAATAAAAGTAGATAGTCGGGCAGTGGTGGCACACACCTTTTAGGCAGAGGCAACTGGAGCTCTTTGAGATCGAGACCAGCCTGGTCTACAGATTAAGTTCCAGAACAGCCAAAGCTACAAAGAAAAACCTGGTCTCAAAAAACTGAGAAATAGCCGGGCGGTGGTGGCACATGCCTTTAATCCCAGCACTCGGGAGTCAGAGGCAGGTGAATCTCTGTAAGTTTGAAGCCAGCCTGACAAGAGCTAGTTCCAGGACAGGCTCCAAAACTAGAGAGAAATCCTGTCTCGAAAAACCAAAAAAAAAAGGAGAAATATCAAAATAAAATTCAGGAAGGTATTTTTACCTTTTTTTCTATCTCCTTTGATAAGCTTTTGTAGTTTTAATTTTTACATTTAGACTTAGAGTTTATCTTAATATTCTCATGCAGTGTGAGATTAGAGTCGGTTCTCTCTTCTGCTCACATGATACCCAGTTGTGCCAGCATCATTTGTAACAAATACTTCTTGCCCTACTATTTTGCTTAGGTGGTTTTGTGGAAAACTGCAAAAACAACCATAAGGCTGTTGGAGTATCGCACTTCTGGGCTCTCTGTTCTGTTCCATTGATCCTGATTTTTGTCTAGCATTATATCAGACCAACAGTTTCAGGGGTGGACTGATGGATGGACAGACAGATAGACAGATTGGTTGATTGATGGAGCTTGATTAAAGGTGTGCACCACCCCTCCTGGCTTTTGAGCAATTTTAGCGAGTCCCTAGTCCAGACTGGCCTGGAGCTTGTGCCAGTCCCCCGTCCTACACATGGATTTGTTTTTCTAATTATTTATTATTATTGTGTGTGTTCATGAGCACATACATGTGGAGGTCAGAGAACAGTTTTAAAGAATTGATTCCTTAATTCTACCATGTAGATCATTGGGATTAAACTAGGGTCACTAGGGTTGGTGGCAAATACTTATCCCTCTGAGCCATCTATCTGGCCCTGCTAGCCTTTCTTTATTTTTCCTCCTCAACCCCAATTGCTAATATTTTTTTAAGCAGTATCTGTAGTCTTGACCTCAGACTTGCCATATAGCCAAGAATGACCTTGAATTTCTGGTATTCCTACCTCTACCATCTGAATGCAGGAAATATAGTCCTATACCTCCATGTTACTATGGTTCTGGGAATCAAACCCAGGGCCTTGCATGTGTGTGTCTGTGTGTGGGCATGTGCACATAAGTTTGGGTGCCCAAAGAAGCTAGAGGCTCCCCAAAGCTGAAGCAAGAGGTAGATTGTGAGCCATCTGATGTGGGTGCTGGGAACCACACTCAGGTGCTCTGCAAGAGTAGTATACGCTTTTGGCCCCTGAGCCGTCTGTTTAGCTCAAATACTAGTGTTTTGTTTCGTTTTGTTTTGTTTTTCAAGACAAGTTTTCTCTTTCTATCCCTGGCTGTCCTGGAACTCACAGACATCACCTGCTTCTTGCCTCTTGAGTGCTGGGATTAAAGGTGTGCATCACCACTGCCCAGCCTGGTAATATTTTTTTTAAGGATTTTTGAATTTACGTTCATAATCCCTTAATATTTTTATTATTGTTGTTAATAAAGTTTACTCTTGGGCTTTGTGTTTCAGAGGTAGTAGAAAACTTGCCAGTACTTAGAAGACCCTAAGTTTAATTCCCAACCCTGGGGGATGCAGGATCAGTTCTACTGGCCTATAATCTCTGCACCAGAATTTGGGAGGCTAAAGCAGGAGGGTTATTAATTCAAAGCATAGCCAGACCCTCAAACAAGAAACCTTAATCCCCTCCTTGCATATTTTTCGTTTACAGTCGTCCGTGTCTTGATTAGTGGCAAGCCCACACGTCCTTGCATCTCATTGACCATAATTCTCAGTGCCTTGTTGGGTGCTGGTTCTCTTTTCTTTGGAGACAAAGTCTCATTTAGATCTGCCTGCCTCTGCCTACCAAGTGCTGGGATTGCCAGTGTGTGTCACCTTGCCTGGCCCATGCCTGGTTCTTTTCTTTCATGTTACATGTGATTCTCAAGTCATTTTTGTAGTGGCATTTCATTTGTATTTTAATAAATAAAACTTGTCTGAGAATCAGAAAAGTAAAACACCACACTGGCCAGCCTTACAGACCAGGCAGCAATGACACACACCTTTAATCCCAGTAGCCACACTAGTTTACCATAGAAACCAGGCAGTAGTGGTGCATGCCCTTAATCCCAGAACTAGAGAGGATTATAAAATGGGAGGAGACAGCTCTCAGTCTCAGTTTCATTCTGAGGTTTTCTGGAGGCAGGATCACCATTTTTGGACTGAGGTTGAAGTAAGGGCCCTTGACTGGCTGCTTTGCTTTTCTGACCTTCAGTTTGAAATCCCAGTTTCTGTCTCTTAGTTTTTATTAATCGTCCTTCACATTTTTCTTTGTAGTCTGTCTGTGTGATCATTTCTTTTATTTTTTTAATTTATTTTTATTTATGTGCGTGTATGTATGTCTGAGTGTTCCGGGTCTCCTGAAACAGAAGTGCACAGTTGTGGGCTGTCATGTAGTTCCTGTGAACTGAACCCCTGTCTTCTGGAGGAGCAGCCAGTGCTCTTACCACTGAGCTATCATCTCTCTAGCCCCTGTCATTTCTTAACAGATCGTCCTTTCCTTCTCCTTTTCCTGAACATCGCTCTGGTTCGCTTTCATGTCCCTTTTGTCTTTCTGTGAGTTTCTTAGTATGGCAACCAGAATAACGCTGTTGAGTCGGATTTTATCACCAGCTTGCTCAGAACTTTCCCGTGGCTTCCTGTCTTTAGACCTGCTTTACACATGCTCTCAGGTCTTTGACCAGTCTCAGTTAAATCACTGTGTTCTTCAAGTGTACATGGTCAGTTATTCATCTGCACCACGGCGTTCCCTTTTTCTAGTGTGGACTTTATCCGTGTTAACTGTGTGGCTTCTTTAGTTCTTAGCTATTCTTCACAATGAAGCCTTTATCAGATTGTCAGCCTCTATCACCATACAAGCTCACTTTCTAAAACTTCCCCTCAGTTTATTTTTCTCCTTAGCTTAAATTATTCTCCTAGTAATTTTGTCCTCTAGAATGGAAGATAGGCCTTATCTCTGGCCCTGGCTTACTGCTCAAACATAATAGATGCTTTATGTGTATTTGCTGAATAAATGAATAGTTTGCCTATGGCCATCACCTCTGCTCTTGGTGCTCAGATCCTGTATAACCGTACCATGGTGCAGCTGGGCATCTGTGCCTTCCGCCAAGGCCTGACAAAGGATGCACACAATGCCCTTCTGGATATCCAGTCAAGCGGTCGTGCCAAGGAACTTCTGGGGCAAGGTCTGCTGCTACGCAGCCTTCAGGAACGCAACCAGGAACAGGAGAAGGTAGAGCGACGCCGACAAGTGCCCTTTCATCTGCACATCAACCTGGAACTGCTGGAGTGTGTTTATCTGGTGTCTGCCATGCTCCTGGAGATCCCCTACATGGCTGCCCATGAGAGTGATGCCCGACGACGCATGATCAGCAAGCAGTTTCATCACCAACTGCGGGTAGGCGAGCGGCAGCCCCTGCTTGGTGAGTGTGGCGCTCTGCAGTCCTGTACACATAGTGGATCTTTGTTTACAGGTCTTTGCTTGCCCGTAAGCATTAAGAGAAGTTGATGGTATAACTTCCTCACAAGATGATTGCATTTGACTTCTATTTTATATTAATGCCTCCTCTGCCAGGCACAGTCTCTGAGAAATAACAATTTGTTATTCAAGACATAGTGAGTTTGAGATCAGCCTAGTCTACAACAAAAGTTCCAGGCTACCCAGGGCTACTTAGTAATCCTGTCTCAATAAAACAATATTTATTAGATTTTCATTAAGTAATAAAACATGATGTGTATTTTTGTTACCTCTTACCTGATGACAAAACTGCAGTATGGAGAACATAAATGGCTTATCCTTGTTTAGTGCTATTAATACTTTTCTTTTTTTTTTCAACTTCATGTGCATTGTCTTTGGACCAAAACAAGCATAATAGGGTTTCATCAGCCAAGAATCTTAACATTTGTTTCTTTAATCACTTTTTTTAGTTTTTGTTTTTTAGTGCATGGTCTTACCATGTATAGTGCCCAACCTGAAACTTATGGTATAGATCAGGCTGGCCTTAAACTCAAAAAGATTTACTTGCCTTTATGGTGCTGAGGTTAAAGGTGTATGCCCATTTCTATCATCTATATTCCGTCACATACCACCTATCCTGCTTCGTTTCTCTTGGTGGCTCTCTATCTCACACCTAGATTCATCACGAGTTTCCTCTCTTTGCCTAGGAGTCCTGCTTAGCTCTTGGCCATTCAGCTCTTTGTTAAACCAATCACAGCAATATAACTTCACACAGTGTACAAATATCCCACAACAGGTAATATAAGAATAAGTAAGGTTGCCAGGTGGTGGTGGCACACACCTTTAATCTCAGTACTTGAGAGGCAGAGACTGGCGAATCTCTGAGTTCGAGGCCAGCCTGGTCTTCAAGAGCTAGTTACAGGACAGGCTCCAAAGCTACAGAGAAACCCTGTCTCGAAAAACCATAAATAAATAAATAAAATTGTAAAGCTTGGTAAATATTATCCTATTTGAAATATTTTAAGCTTTTTTGCTTTGATTTTGAGGTAGGGTTTCCCTGTGTAGCCCTTGCGTCCAGGAACTAACTCTAGATCAGGCTAGCCTCTTATCTCATAGGTCCTCCTACCTCTGCCTCCCGCATGCTGGGATTAAAGGCGTACACCACCACACACAGCTCAAACATTTTTTTTAATGTGTATATGTCTTTGCCCGTGTGCATTTATGTGCACCATACAGGTGCCAGCAAAGATCATAATAGGGTATCAGATTTTCTGAAACTAGAGTTATAGATGCTTGTGGATGCTGACAGTCAAACTTAGGCCCTGCTCAAGAGCCATCTGTCCAGCCCCAAGATCTTGCACTCTTTTTAATTATTTTATGTGTATGTGTATTTTGCCTGCATGTATGCCCGCGTACTACGTAACCACAGAGGCAAAAAGAAGGTGTTGCATCTGCTGAAACTTAAGTACAGAGGATTGTGAACCACCGTGTAGGTACTGAAAATTGAACCCAGGTCCTCTGGAAGAGCAGTCAAGTGCCTTTGACTACTGAGCCATCTCTCCAGCCCCTAGACTTTTTGTTTTGTTTTTCGAGACATGGGCTCTCTGTGTGGCTCTGGGTGTCATAGAATTTACTCTGTAGACCAGTCTGGCTTCAAATTGAGGTCTGCCTGCCTCTCCTGGGATTAAAGGCATCCTCTACCACTACCCAGTAACTTTTTTTTAAGGTCAAGGAACGTTAAGAGAATCTGATGAAAAGCTGTGGGCCTTTTTCCTAGGAAAATGCACATGAGTGTATCCACAGCAACCATTTGTCAACAGTTTCAAGGGAATCAGTAATCCTTTGAAATGTCTTTATGGATTGGTTCACACTAAAGTCAGTGTCTTCAGCTGTTAAGTGACTTTGTGCAGTTCTGTGGCTACTCAGAGGAGTGCTGGGAAAGTCTCTAGTCTGGTTATTTGCCCTTCTGGCCTCTGCTTCTCCTTAAACAATACTCATATGGGCAGGAGCCATGGTCCCAAGTTTCTTTCAGTCCTGCTTTATTCTTCCCCTTTCAGGTCCTCCTGAATCCATGAGGGAGCATGTGGTTGCTGCCTCCAAGGCCATGAAGATGGGTGACTGGAAGACCTGTCATAGTTTCATAATTAATGAAAAGATGAATGGGAAAGTGTGGGACCTTTTCCCTGAGGCTGACAAAGTTCGCACCATGCTAGTTCGGTGAGTAGTAGAGGAAACCATGGTGGGTGGGAAGGAAAAGATTGGCTGGCCTCCTTCCCTTGGGACCTCACCTTTTCTGCCCTCTCCTCACAGGAAGATTCAGGAAGAGTCACTGAGGACCTACCTCTTTACCTACAGCAGTGTCTATGACTCGATCAGGTAGAACGGGCTCTGGGGGTTCAGAGTCCCAGCTTTGTCATCAGGGTTCCTTCCTAACAGTCCTCTTTCCTGCCTTATTTCCCCAGTATGGAGACGCTGTCGGATATGTTCGAGCTGGATCTTCCCACTGTTCACTCCATCATCAGCAAGATGATCATTAATGAAGAATTGATGGTGAGGGCCAGAGGTGGTGGGTTGAGCAGGTCACAAAGAAGCCAGTATAGATTGACCTTTATTCTGCCTGTCCCTCTCACTCCCATCAGGCTTCCCTGGACCAGCCGACACAGACAGTGGTGATGCACCGTACTGAGCCCACTGCCCAGCAGAACTTGGCTCTGCAGCTGGCTGAGAAACTTGGCAGCCTAGTGGAGAATAATGAACGGGTGTTTGACCATAAGCAGGGAACCTATGGTGGCTATTTTCGAGGTGAGTGGTTCCATCTCTCCATTCTCCGAGGATCTCTGAACCTTTGTCTCTCTCCACTCACTCACCCCCTTTCCTATGCACCTTTCACCTGCAGACCAAAAGGATGGTTACCGAAAAAATGAAGGCTATATGCGCCGTGGTGGCTACCGCCAGCAGCAGTCTCAGACAGCCTACTGAATTCTCCGCTTCTGTCCCTGTGACCAGACTACTTAGCTTTTCATTCCTAAATTCACCCAGTCATTAAAGGTCTGTTGAGAATTTATATAGTTGTTGTCTGCTTGTTGCCATTTAGCTGTGTTGGACTCATTTGCCAAACATGTTTCCACCCCATGATAAGTGCCAGGTTCAGATGCAGGATGAATTTTACATGCTCGTCAGTTGGGAGGGCTGCTGCTCTTCAGTGTTCTCAGGAAAATGTCATAACATGTTTAACAAGAATATGAACCAGGTGATGGTGGCACACACCATCCCAGCACACACCATCCCAGCGCTTGGGATGCAGAGGCAGGTGGGCCTCTGAGTTTAAGGCCAGCCTGGACTAGAGTGAGTTCCAGGACTACCCAGAGAAACCCTGTCTCGGGGGAAAAGTCTGGAGGAAGTAGGTATATTGAACAGGAATGATTATGGGGTATAGTGTACAGGAGGTATAATGGACCTGGAGTGGGGTGGGTAGTGATTTGTCAGGCAGGGGTAGTCCAGACCACTGTGGTCCAGTGATCAGCAGAGATGCACTGTCAAGACAAGGTTTCTCTGTTGCCCTGGCTGTCCTGGAGCTCACTCTGGCCCCAGTTCACAGATCTCCCGAGTGGTATCAAAGGCATGCACCACCACTGCTGGCTTGAGGAAGTGTTTTGTTGTTTTTTTGGTTCTCCCCCGCCCCCTAAGACACTTCTCTATGTAGTCGTGGCTGTCTTGAAACTTGATCTGTAGATTGGGCTGGCCTGGAACTCAGAGACCTGCCTTCCTGTGCCTCCCAAGGGCTAGGGCTAAAGGCATGTAACACCACCACCCAATGATACCAAGTTTTAATAAAATGTATGTGAAAAAGGTCATTTTGCAAGATGAGTTTGCATAAGTTTAACTGCAATAGCAATCATGAAGAGTTTAGTATCAAGAATTTACTGAGTATGGAGTTGAGGAGTTAGGTTCCAACCTGTGTCTTATTTCTCACTGGAGATAGAAAGAAATGAGAAGTGACATCAACTTTGCAAACTATAAGCAGATTGGGGACTCAGAACTTTAAGTGTTCCATACAGGTAGCTAAGACTTCCTGGTATTTTTCCTTTCTTGTGGCTTTTTTTTAACCTTTAAGGTCAAACTGAGGACTAGGCTTAAGGACTCTGTAAGTTAGGAGTGTGGTAGGTGTATCCATTCCCTTTTTCTCTCCAAGTATAGGCAGCAATGGCTATGGAGCCTGGCTCTGGCAACTAAAAATGTTGACAGTAGTGGGGTGAGCCACCACTTAGCACTTTTGTTCTGGTTTAGCCTAAGGATGTCCTCCACCACAGAGCTGTAATGGTGTCAGAAGCATCAAAACTTTTAACAGTTCTGCCCTTCTTGTAGGTGTCAGTTGTCCACACATAAATGTGAGTGATTGAAGGTTTGCGGCGGGGGGNGGGGTGTATTGTTTGAGATGGGGTCTTTCTATTTTGTCCTGACTGTCCTAGAACTCACTATGTAGACATCCTGCCCTGGAACTCCAGAGAAGTGCTGGGACTAAAGGCATGAACCACCACACCAGGAAGTAGTTGAAATTTTAACAATCTAGCAATGGAGTATTTGATATACCCTAGAGCAACCTGCTTATTTCATGAGCGTAAACAGCAACGGAGTCTAACAAATGAAACCTGTCAGCTTATTGAAAGAACTGTGCACCCTGACCAAGTAAGAGACCAGGAACACAAGGTTTTAGCACCAAGGGTGTTAGAAGTTTGTTTGATCCAAATGGATCTAAATGAGGAAGGAAATAGGATACTAATTTTCAGATGACACAATTCATTATGTAGAACATAAAAAAGAAAGAAATCTCAAGGAACTAGAGAGATGGCTTAGCAGTTAAGAGTACTTGCTCTCTCAGAGGACCTGGGTTTGATTCCCAGCACCCACGTTAGGTAGATTACAACTATCTGTCATCCCAGCTCCTGGATACTTAACATTCACAGACCCATCCACTTCATACACAGACACTAACATCTACACATAACTTAATAAAAAAATTTTAAAAGAAAAACCAAAAATGTTAAGACAGCCTAAGAAATGAATTCAGCAAAGTTGTAAGATTAAAAGAAATCAGATGCATACATTGGAGACACTTAAGGGACAGGAGTATAGCTCAGTAATGTGGGCCTGCCTGGAGTGTGGAAGGTAGGTAAGTGTGCATCAGTGACTCCTGGGATTTTACCCAAGACCAGTTTGGAGAGCCTATGGGTTTACCAAGTTATCTAGGGGAACCTGGGTAATTCAAAGGCAGCTGTCTGCTGCTTTACATACCTAGAGGAAGAACCTTTCAATCTTCTTTCTGAGTTTCCTCAGTCTTGGGAATGTTTTGATTAGGACAGACACTGCTGCACTAAAGAAAATAAGGTAAGGACACTTGTTTGGTGACAGCATTTCTCTACTGTGTTAACTCTATCACTGTGACAAAATACTGAGAATTAAAGGGGGAAGAGTCTTGATTGTTGGCTTACAGTTCTTAAATTTGAATTCATGGTGTCTATTTTGTTGCTGTGAAGAAACACCATGACCAAGGCAATTATAAAAGAAAGCTAACATCTGGGCTTGATGACACACAGCTTTAACCCCAGCACTAGGAGACATAGGCAGGTGGATAAAACATTTAATTGGAGCCTTTGCTTACAGTTTCAGAGAGTGAGTCCATGACCATCATGGTGGCAGGCAGGCCTAGTGCTGGCTGGAGGCAGTAGCTGAGAGCTTACATCTTGTTTACAAGTAGGCAGAAAAAGACTTTGAAACCTCAAAGCCCCCTCCCAGTGACACACCTCTCTCTCTCAACATGGCCAGCCTTCTAATCCTTCCCAAACAGTTCTAGCAACAGGGACCAGGCATTCAAATATATGAACCCATGGAGGCCATCCTCATTCAAACCACCACACGTGGTTACAAAACTCATTTGTTTCTGGCCTTGTGGGACAGCATCATGGTGTAGGGCATGTACAACAAAATTATGGACTGGAAAACAGAAAAGGCAAGGAAGAAGAGAACAAAACTGTTGAAGGGCAATGCCCCAGTGACCCGAGGTTCCCACCACCTCCCGGTAGTCCCTAAGCTATGAATCCATGTATGAGTCAGACAGAGCATTCATAAGTGATGACTTTCCAAGGGCTCTGCCTATGGATGCTCACTGCCGCACTAGGGACCAACTCTTCAACACATGAATTTGGAGGAGACAGTAAGATCCAGCCATCATCTCTCTCATTTGCAAAACTCCAGGTTTTATCCTAGCATCAAAAGAGAAAATAACCACAGTGAGAAGGCAACTCATGGATGGTGTCCTCGTTAGGGTTTTTGATGCTGTTAAACACCCTGACGCAAAAGCAAGTTGGAGAGGAAAGGGTTTATGTGGCTTACACTTCCACATCACTGTTCATCGTTGAAGAAGTCAGGACAGGCACTCAGGGCAGGAACCTGGAGGCAGAAGCTGATGCAGAAGCCATGGAAGGGTATTGCTTAGTGGCTTGCCCCCCTTGCCCCCACCCCCATTGGTGAGTTGTTCCATTCTGTTTTAGAGTCCAGACACTTAAAGAGATGAAAGGTAATATTGGGTGCAATCATAGACCCAGTCTCTGGCATACTGTCCTGTTTTAGGTGTATGAATGAAGGTGGTCACCATATGTCTGAGTTCATCTGGTCTTCCCTGATTGTGTTAATACTGTCTGTCTTTGTCCATTGTTGTCTGTTAGGTTTGTACTTTCAAGCCTTGTTACAGGGATGGGAATCAGTCAGCACAACCAAATTGCCCCTGAGGTGCATACTACATTTTCAGGGTTCCCACGAAGTAGACTTGGTCTCGTTCCTGGAGCTTCTTTCACTGTTATGTTGCCTTGCTGGAGCCTACTGTTTAAGTCCGCAGGTGTATCAGGCGGTTCTCCACACTCTCCCTTTGAGATCCTTTCCTCTGCTTCTGAAGGATGTATCTCCCAGCTGGATCCTGGGACTGACCATGGAGCTCTCCATGGTCACTCCCCTGCACTGTTGGGCTGGGTAATGTGGGTTCCTTCAGCCCCCGTTCCACTCCCTGCTGTTCACTTCACTGCTGCAGCTGGCCCACACCCAGCATTTTATTTCTAATGCTTCTTTGTACTCTGCTTGCTCTGGTTTCTCCCTATGATTGCTGAATTTGGTTTTGCAAGGATTCAGTCTTTTGGTTATGAATAATATTAAAATACTGTGTTATGATGTTCTACTTTATTAAAAAGCTGACTCTGGAGTTGGTCTATGGCCTTCTCTCCTGACCCAAGCATGCTTGTTTAAAAATTTTCCTCAAAAATCTCTGTCCTTTGTCAGGAGGCCATCTGATTCTAGGGCAAAGGAAAAACAACAAAAAAACAGCCCAAGAAAGACACTATGTGCTTTAATATTTTCTGTACCTTAAGATTTATAAGCATATGAATACTTATTAAGCTTTTCAGGTTGTCTGAATCCATCTGTAGACACACAGAAACTGATTATATAATAAAACAATTCTCTCAATAATAACACCAGATATGGTTGCTTAAACTAATCAGAGTTGGCTGGGAGGTGGTAGTGCATGCCTTTAATCCTCCAGCACGCAGGAGACAGAGACAGGTAGATCTTTGTGAGCTTGAGGCCAGCCTGGTCTACAGAGCAAGTTCCAGGACAGCCACGGTTGTTGCACAGAGAAACCCTGTCTCAAACAGAACAAACAAAAATCAGAGCTGGACTTCTTAAAAGTTAATATTCTTGCTGGGCCGTGGTGGTCTTAAATCCCAGCACTCTGGTGGCAGAAGAGGCAGGCGGATCTTTGTGAGTTCAAGGCCAGCCTAGTCTGCAAGAGCTCTAGTTCCAGGACAGGCTCTGAAGTTACAGAGAACTCTGTCTTGAAAAACGAAAAACAAACAAAAAAGTAACATTCTTTCCAAAGGTTGAGATAAGCAAGGTCACTGGACTTTCCCCTGGGCATCCAATCACTCCTCCCAGTTGGTTGTATGTAATCAGGCCCTATTTGCCTAGGCCTCCAGGTTGTCTGGAGAAACTAGGGTACATAGGCTAAAAGCTAAGAATAAGGATGGGGTTTACATGTGCAACAATGGAAAAGCCGTTATATACTGGGTAAAGGCTCCAGATGTTGTCTAGTACCCTTCAGGAAAAATTTCTTAACACAAATGCTAAATTTATTTGTTATTGGTATGTCTCATGTTTCTTAATGCTTTAGTCAAAAGGGATTTATATAAAAGTTGAGATGACTAAATGTGTTTACAGGTGGCTAGCTCTTTGACTTCTTCCTTCTTGGTTCATGTTTACAAAAAAAATGTCCCCCCCATTCAAGATCATGGAATCTTGCTGAAATGGAAGCTTTCTCTGGATCTATAAGACCATTTCAGGTGAGAGAGGGCATAAAGGGGTAATTACTGCCAAGTGGTGGTGGCACATGCCTTTAATCCCAGCACTTGGGAGGCAAAGAGACAGGTGAATCTCTGTGAGTTTGAAGTCAGCCTGGTCTAAAGAGTGAGTTCCAGGACAGCTAGAGCTACAAAAAAAAAAATAAATAAAAAAAATAAACAAGCAAAAACACATAAAAAGGTTAATAGTTTTAAAAAACCTATATATAGGTAATCTTCATTTGCTACTGCATGCTTATATCTAACATAAAACCAACTCTTGTCATTTCCTTTTTAGACTACCAAGAAGACAGGTCTCCAAGATATTTTGGATTAGGATGGATTTTTTTGTTTTTCTGTTTTTTGGTTTTTTGGAGTTTTTTTTTTTTTTTGAGGCAAGGTTTCTCTGTGTAGCCCTGTGTTCTGGAACTCACGCTGTAGATCAGGTTAGCCTCAAAGTCAGAGATCTGCCTGCCTTTGCCTCTGCCTCCCGAGAACTGGGATTAAAGACATGTACCACTATTGCCCAGTTTAGGACTTTTTTTTTCAATATGATGTTTTTTGTCCTAAAAGTTTTAGATTAAAAAGAGTTTAAGATGGGCAATGGTGGTGCATACCTTTAATCTCTGCACTCAGTAGGCAGAAGCACGTAGATCTCTGGATCTCTGTGAGTGCTAGGCCAGCCTGGTATACAAAGTGAGTTTCACAACAGTCAGTGCTATGAAGAGAAACCCTGTCTCAACAACAAAAATTACCCAAAAAAAGTAATAAATAAAATATGTTTAATAATATTTATAAATTTCTAAGGTCTACCCAAGTTAATAATAACTGACTTAAAAATTTATATCTAACCTCTATCTTTGCTAACTTTGATAAGCTTTAGGTATTTGGATAAACTGAGTCATACAAGAAACTGGTATTCTATAATGATGGACTGTACAAGGATTAAGAAAATAAGGTTCCCTAACACACTATGAGCAATCTATATTTATTGTTTTATAAAATTCCCAGTCTCCTCTTTATGGGCTGCATTTATGATTTAAAGTTTTATTTTGGTGCTAAGAGACCTTTAATTAAAAAAAATCTATTACTTCTGAATGTTTCCAAAGGCACTTCTCTTGGCAGTCTCAAATTTGCCACAGAGGATTGTTCATCCTGCTAGCAGTTGTAGCAGGCTTTCTTTTGGGCCACCAACCAGCTCCCAAATCATGAACCAGAGACTTATTAGTTATGAATGCTTGGGCTTATCTTCTGCTTGTTCCACTAGCTCTTATAACCTAACCTGTTTCTCTTCATCTACATTTTGCCTCGGGCTTTTAACCCTCATTCGGACGTCCTATTCCGCGTCTCTTTCTCTCATTTTCTTCTCCCCAGCCTAGATTCCTCCTACTACCTATTCTCTCCCCCACCAGTCCCTCTTTATCTCTCTACTGCCTAACTATTGCATGTTCAGCTTTTTATGAGACCAATCAGGTACCTTATGCAGGCAGAGTCACACACTCTACATATTTAAACAAGTGCAGCATAAACAAATGTAACACATCTTTACATAATTAATATTCCAAAACATTTCTCCCCTTTTGTTAAAGATAAGGATGTAGCTTTAACATAGTAAAACTATATACACTATAAGAATAAATATCAAGTAAGAATTACATTTGCACTATCCAGTCCATTTGTATTTGGCAAGTTCAGAGAAAATGCTCCATGATTTATCCTATCTTGGTGAATCCAAAGGTTTATACCCTATTTACCTTCTAGCATAACTAAGGAAAACTGCAACTATAACTAGTCTTCAACTCCATCAAAGATTTTTTTGGTGTAACCCTGGCTGTCCTGGAACTCGCTCTATAGACCAAGCTGGCCTTGAACTCTGCCTGCCTCTGCCTCCTTAGTGTTGAGATTAAAAGTGTGTGACACCACTGCCTGGCTATTTCCTAGTTTTAATTCTTTTTAATCTGATAGGATCTTTGGTCAAATAAATGGGATCTGAGTCCTGTCTATGACTCTAGCTGGAGACTAGACACTAAATGCCAGAAAGACAAGAAAACACCCTTCAAGAGATTGCTGGGCAGTGGTGGCGCACGCCTTTAATCCCAGTGCTCAGGAGGCAGAGGCAGGTGGATCTCTGAGTTTGAGGCCAGCCTGGTCTACAGAGTAAATTCCAGAACAGTCAGGGCTACACAGAGAAACCCTGTCTCAAAAAAGCAAAAATAAAAACCCAAAAAGGGAAGAGACAATGTCCTTAGTGAGCTCTGCACTGACCCCAGGAAATCCTTCCCCTACAGTTTGTAAGTGTTTCTGTTTTGCATGGGTCTGTGGAGAATTAGGAAGAATTCAGTCCAGGATGAATTTTGGCTTAGCAAAGTAGCAGGTTGCATCAACTTCTGTTGAACGACTACACGTTCTTCCCAAGAGGCCTTTTCATTGTTACATAATTTACATCTTAGCAAGTCAGTTTCCAAGTACCCAAACTTCTTATCTGGAGGTCATTGAAGGAAGCGAATGCTAAAACAGTTCTCGGTCACAGGACCTCTTGCTTTTCTGTTCTCTCATAACTAAGTTGTGCAAAGGCTTTGAACTCTTCAGGAAGAACTCAGATGAGAATCAAGCACTTCGAACAAAAGGTAACAGTAACAAAAGGTAGCATCACAAGAGGTAGCTCAAAGCCCAGCTGCAACGCTCTGCCGGATCTCCCGCTGCAGCTGCACTGCTGCTTACAGACTCATTGGCCTGCTCTCTAGGTTCTGGGGCTTTCTCTGATGTTGTGCCCATCTGCTCTCTTGATTTCTAACTTAAAAAAATTACTTTCTCTTCCCCGTTTTCCTCCCAGAGGCTTGCCCTGCAGTGTTGTGGTTTTTTTTTTCTTTTTTTCAAATTATAATAAAATTGGGAATTGAACTCAGCACCTCTGGAAGAGCAGTCAGTGAACCTCTGAGCCATCTCTCCAGCCCTTAGGGTTCATTTTTAGTGCAGGTGTGTTTATGTGCATGCTTGTGCAGATGCTCAAGGAGGCCAGAAGGGCAGACCCCACTTCGCTCCTGCCTGGAACTGTAGTTAACAGGCAGTTTTGTGCCACCTGACATGGGTGCTGAGAACCAAATTCAGGTCCTCCGCAAGAGCAGTACAAACTCTTTACTGCTGAGCCATCTCCCCTGCCTCCAACCCTACAACACACATTTCTTTTTAATTATTTGAAAGGTTTTTTTTTTCATTTTACATACGAACCACAGTTCCCCCTCCCTTCCCTCCTCCCTCCTCCCCGCAACACCTTTCCTATACCCAACCCTCCATCCACTCCTCCAAAAGGGTAAAGCCTCCCACAGGGAGTCAACAATGTCTAGCATATCAAGTTGTCAAAGGACCAAGCCCCTCCCTGCTGTATTGAGACTGAACAAGGTATCCCTCCTTAGAGAATGGGCTCAAAAAGCCAATTCATGTACCCGGGATAAGTCCTGGTCCTACTGCCTGCCAGTGGACCCACAGACTGCTCAAGCCACAGAACTGTCACTCACATTCAGAGAGCCTTGTTTGGTCCTTTGTAGGTTCCCCAGCTATCAGTCCAGAGTCAGTGAGCTCCCACTAGCTTGGGTCAGC
>LOJH01004652.1:24740-42291 GCA_001685095.1 Ellobius talpinus | reverse complement strand
ATATATATATATATATATATATATATATATATATATATATATATATATATTATGACTTCCAGATTTATGTTTTTATGGGATTCCTAAATATGCAAATAAGGGGGGGTGTCTCTGCATCTGATTCTTGTGCCTTTCCTTGGCCTCTTTGCCTCTTGTTTGTTTTGTCCTATTCTGACATGCTAGTTTTTGTTTTATCTCACTATATTTTATTTATTATATTATTATCTCCTAGAAGCCTGTTTTTCTTTTAATGAGAGCTAGGAAGGGGGCTCCGGATGGGTGGGGAGAAACTGGAAGGAGTAGGCAGAGGGGAAACCATAATCAGGATATAGTATATGAAGGAAAAAAATCTATTTTCAATAAAAGGGAGAATACATGGCCTATAAACAATTTTAAAGTATCCACTACAGCACTGTTAGCTATAGTGTTTTGCATAACGGCTTTACCAGAACGCATGCATCTTGCACAACTTTGCACTCCTTGAGGTCACACCCTCTCTCCCCCGTCAGTCACCCAGCTCTTTAAAACTACAGGCCTATTCACTGCCTTTATGGACTTGATTACGTAAGTGGAATTACAGTTTTTGTTTTCTATGTGTGGATGACTTCCTCTAATATCATCTCAATACTGAATTCTTGTTAGATATTCTAAAATAATTCTAAAATTCATTAGTAACAAAGAGGTGATTACAGATAACACTGCCAGCACCTAAGGTTACCTGGTTTCCCGGGTCGATGGCCTGTTGAACGCATGGACGGACCGTACATGATTTTCTCCCCAGAGGCCTCTCTTTGGGAGCACACGCCCTTGGGGACACCACCTGTACAGTCCCATTGGCTTTTGTCTGTGTGCACATCACTTGCCGACTGTGAAATCCTTCACCGCAAGACACAGAACACTCGGACCACACACTCGCAAACCACCTAGGAACAAAAGCTACAGGACCTTAGAAAGGGTTGTCACGGGAAGGCTCATTTGTTGATCTTAACACTATGATGGGGTCTGGGGAGTCACATGCCTCTCCAGGACAAGGCTGCAGCATAGGTGACTTCTAGTCTTCCTCCTCCCCTCCCCTCAGGGAACAGCAGTGTCCCTAGGTGGAGGGAACCAATGTAGTGATGAGTGTGCCCCCTACAAGGTTTAATAGAGAATTGCCACCATGCACCAACTGTCAATGCATACACTTCCCTGTGGCTTTGCAGCGTGAGATTTACGCTTTCGCCAGGGTGACTCTTAGTATGATATATTCCATTTAGGAATGACAGTAGTTACTAAAAGACATGACAAGTAGAATGTCTGCAACATTGACAGTCCTTCCAAGGACATGCCTCAAAGGAGCTGTTGTGTCTGACACAGCGACTCTGCTTCTCACAGACTTCTGAGGCACAGGCAACCACCTGTAGTGTGGACATTTCTATAGGAAATGAAGCTGTGCAGCAGTAGGGTTCTCCTATTTAAAACAATCTATCATTTTAAGTAGTGTGTATGTGTGTGCCTGTATGACTGTGTCTGTGTTCATGGGTTTACATGTATGCGAGTATGTGTGAGTTTGTGCACACACGTATGTGTGTGCACTTGTGTGTGTATGTGCTTGTGCACTTGTGTATGTATGTGTGTGTTGTGTGTGTGTGTGTGTTGTGTGTGTGTGTGTATGCTATGGGTGCAGACAAGGGCATTGGACCTCCAGGAACTGGAGTTACAGGCAGTTGTGAGCCCATGGACATGGGTGCTGGGCACTGAGGTTCTCTGCAAGAGCAACGAGTCTCTTAACTACTGAGTCCTCTCTCTAGCCCTGACTAGCCATCTTTAATTAGAAAATTAGGGCTGAAAAATCATTCCTGCCTCACAGATCTGAACTCAAAGATACAAAAACACCTCTTCGTTTGTTAGTTGTTTTTTATCATTTATTTTGTGTCATTTGATCAAATCTCTGATAGGCTATGTGACACTCGATCATTTATTTCACATTAACCCTTTCTCTGAGTATAGCTACTGAGCCATTACCCAATACAAATTACTGTGCCTTTTAAAAAATAACTTTTTATATTATTTTATGTGTATGGGTGTTGTACCTACATGTCTGTCAGTTCACCATGTGTGGCTTGGTGCTTGCAGAAGCCAGAAGAGGGTGTCAGTTTCCCTGGAACAGATGGTTGTGACCTGTCATGGGGATTCTGGGACTCGAACCTGGGTCCTCTTGAAGAACAGCCAGTGTTCTTAACCACTGAGCTGTCTCTCCAGCCCCTATTGTGTCTTGTAAAACCAGTAAAAACTAGTACTGGTAAGACAGTGACTAAACATACATACCTTGCCGGGCAATCCCGGGTGTTACAGGAATGAAACCCAGTCAGCGGCTTCCTGTGAGGCCCACAGAGAGCTTCACTCGCTTCCTGCCCACTGGCCATCACACACCGTGGCCTCTGAAGGCGGACCCCCAAGGAGCCACAGGTGGCAGAACAATGCGTCCAGTTACCGGGTTCCCAAAAAGGCTCTGCAGAAAGGAAATGAAATGTCACCAACAATCCCGAATCAGAAAGGATGATGGGCCGGAGGCAACAGGGCAAAAGAACACCATGAACCATTCTGGGCTTAGCTACCTCCCTGCATTTTAGGCAGCCCACACAGAAAAGGCCATTGCACGGGGGCGGGAGGGGGACTTACTTTCTCTGGAGTTTCTACTGTACCTGCTGACTGGAAATAGTGGCCAGCATGGGCTCCTTGGAGCTCAGCCTGGGAGATAGTCACCTAGGTCTACCAGAAAAACCCAGGAGAAAGGAAGGAGGCATCGGGTGGCCGGTGCTTCCCCAGTGTTCTCTGAGCAGAGCCAAGAGGACAGGGAGGAAGGCCTCTGCAGGGGATGCCCTAACGCCGTCCATTTTCCAAAAGCAGATCAGGCAGAGATGGAAGATAATTTATCAGAAGGACCAGGGACCCGGGGTTAAGCAGTAAGGTGAGATGCATTTGAGCCCCACCCTTACTTTTCCACGAATTCTTCACCCAAATATCACATCAGCCCTAAAACTGCATAAATAATTTGCTCTGGAGACAACTGGAAAGGTAAGAATGGGGTTTCCTTCAGACGAGGAGAAGCCCAGGGCACTCAGTAAGCACAGCTTTTGTGTTACACTTCCCCGCCAACACACGGCAGACAATGAGGTAGGACGCAATGATGACAGGTTTGTGGACAGCCACAGAGAATGCCAAATTTCCCTGCAATGATCAGGAATAATTGATCGCTACCAGCTGTGTCCATATGATCTCTCACAGAACGGAATGGCTTCCAAAACTTACTCTTGGAAATTCTGGGTTTTGAGTTTTTACCTTAAACTGCACATGGCATCTTTTGCAGAGCAGAACCATAAATCATACCTCAGCTGGACTTTCAGAATCATAGTTTATTTAAAAACAGTATTTTTTCAATGTGGTTATTTACTGACACTCTCCAGGGTGAACAGGTAGTGGGTTAGAGACTAAAACTTAATTTTTATTGACTCTCCCATGTTCTGTCATGAAGCTGCTAACTTTACTTTTATTTACAGGGGTGGAGAGACTGAATGAGGCTAAGTAAGTTGCCCAATGTCTTGTTATGTGTCAGGGAGACTGGAACCCACATGTGCCTAACTCCGGGTTCCAGTGCATGTCCCTTTGTTTAAAACGACTGGGCATTTATTTAAGGTATAATTTATGTAAAAGAAAGTGCTCAGATCTCAATTTTATGAGCTTCACAATTGCCTAAACTCTTCTTCTGTGATCCACAGCAAGTGAAGAATGTTTCTTAACATCCTAAAACTTTCGTTGTGCCATTTTCCAATCAGCCCCTTCCCCTCAGGTGACCACATTAAAACAAAACAAAACAAAACAAAAAAAACCTATCAGTATAACTTGACTTTGCTTCTTCCTGGGCTTTTGTATTTAGTTTCCTTTGCTTAGTATACTATGTTTGGGGATACACTCGTCATTGGGAGTATCAACAGTGCATCTTCCTTTACTGCTAACTAACACACATTTCTCAATACGTCATAGTCTGCTGTCAACAGCTATCATGACAGCTCTCAAACTTTTTTTTGAGCATGTTTTCATTGCTTGAGTGAATAACAGTGAGAATAATTTCTGGATCAAGGATGGGTGTATGTGTAACTACAAAGTGTCCAGCAGTCTTCCAGTGTGGTCTCAGCTCACCATCAGAGGGAAGCTTCAGTTGAAAGATCGCTCCCTGGAATTCAGTTTGTGGTTTTGCTTTCAACTACTCCAGTATGCATGAATATGCATTGCTGGTTTTGATCTGCATTTTTCCAGGGCCTCCTTCTTGTGTAGCAATTTCCTCCAAGGCTCAGTGAGACCCAGAAGCTTCTAAACGGACTTAAGGCACTGAAGCCAATGAGACGCATAGAACTCCTCCTTCCCAGAGTCTATATTAGCAGTAAGGACTGCTGAGGAGGCTCACATCAGTCAGGCTGCCTGAAGAGATACTCAGACTGTTGGGCTGCCTAAAAGTCCCACAGTGAGCTCCCAGGTCCCAAATGTCACAAGCAGTCATCCTATTGGGGGACGGCAGGTTTCAGTGTTGCGGGTCCCTTCGAGTCATTCCTATTCCTGCAGAAGGCCTATCCCATACTCCTGCAAGTTAACTCTTTGGCTCACCAAGTTCCACTTCATTGCGATCCTTACTTTGGTCTCTGTCAGTTCCCTCCCTGTCTGTGGTGAGCAGACATCTGTTCAGGTCTCCCCAGGAACGGGGCCCCACAGCACACCTGTATGTGGCTTTTAATGAAGAGTCTGTCAGGAGTTTTGTGTACTGTTTGGTAGTGAGGGAGTGGTGGCCTCTGTTAGCTTGAAGGGGTTTATGTTTTTCATGCAGTTCTTCATCAGAAATAGGTCCCGCTAAAGGCAGACTGACATCACTCAGTTGGGAGATCGTTAGAATGAGGAAATAGCCTCTGCCAATGTTTTTCCAGTTGCGTTTGAAAAGTACATCACAGCCTGATACTCCCATATGAAACACGTTGCTAACTCTTGGCATTTTAACTTAACCCTTGAAGGCCTGGGTGGTTGGTTCTTAGCAACCCCCTTCCCCTCCTATACCCTCAGTACACGCATGCTCGTTTTGTTCCTTAAGCACACCATACTACTTTCCATGTGCACTTTGCACTGATTAATACTCCTCTGGGAATACCTCTTTCTCACCCTGCTGCACAGCGGGCTCCATCTCCTCCATTAGGTCCAGGCTCACCTACCTCCTTCCCAGAAGGCCTGTCCTGACTATCTTCCCCAAAGCAGTCACTACCAAACATTACATACCCTACTGATTTGATCATTCCCTCCTTAGTGCTTAGCTACAGAAAAACAAACACATATTTGTTTACTTATTTCTTGTTCATCTTTCCTACCAGAAGGCCAAAGTCATACATGCTGTCCTATTCAACGTGAGGACAGGGTATGCCACATATGAGTCATTGAAGCAACACTGGTGAACAAATAATTCTCTATAAAATAATAGCCTAATTCATCACAGAAGGGCTGACACACTTTGAAGCAGGTCCATTTAAGTATTTGTATACATTTCTGCATAGGTACAAGTCTGGGAACAAGGTGCTAAAATGTCATAGATAGTCCCAATAAGCCAAGTGTCACCTACAGCAAAGGCTTGGCCTTCCAGTAGCACTGGTTTCAGGAACAACTGCTGTTTTATTTGTTGCAGGGTTTCTTAGGGTCTTTTTGCCCATGGCACATGCAATAGCTAAATGTTTTCTCACATTCTAGTTTCTCTTATCGGAGGGCCCTTCTTTCTCTTCCCAGAACACATGTCATGACATACATGAAAACCTAGTTGACACTTCCAGAAAGAAGCTGGGCCTCTTCTTCAGCAATGCCTTGCACTTTGGCTGTGTTTTTCTCATGATATCCACTACACTACCTCAGGAGAACTGTCCATATGCATGTCTCCCTCTTGGACTGCAAACTTTGCAAACTTGCAAAGACCAAGACTATAGGGCAGTAGCCCTACGTAGAAAAAACAAGTGCTCAGCACTTATCCCTGAATGTCAAATTCAGTCAAAGTAATTGACTGTAATAATGATCGTATTACATCTAAATGACTGTCTTAAGTAGTGATGTTATCAGTAACATGTGGTGTAGTGTTGATGGACAGCTTAACACCATTTACCCCTCCTATCCTCTCCCTTGAATATCAGGAAGTATGGCTCATAGAAACTATATCTTCTCAGTCCACTATAAACAAGACTATGTCCTACATAATACATTGTTCAGCTGCAAGGAACTCCTCAGAATTTCAAATCCCGAAGTGATATCATAGCTCTAACTAGTCCATATAGCAAAACATGTGGCCTGACAGTAGTTTGGTTTGTCCTGGGGCCATCACAACCTACTTTTGAGAAAACAGGAGCTGGGAGCATCATCGGTTTTCCTGACTGTCCTTTCTGACTTTCTTACCTCTACCTTACTTTCCTTGGCCTTCTGAAGTGGGAACACCTCATGTAGGTTCCTTGGATCACGGACCAATGCATGAGAAGTTAAGATGTGTAGGAAATTTTTGTTTGAATTAGAAAATGAAAGAACTGATCCAGCAACTCCTGGAGAACTTCTTTCTGCTGGTATTTATTCAGGCAATGACAGTTTGGAAGCTGGAAAATCAATATCACCATCATCACAAATAATGACGTATATTAAGGATATGAGCTCCATGAGCTGCCTCATTGCAAAACCTGTTCCACTGTGAAAGGAATAGATTGAACTACCAGAGGCTGAGGAGCAAGGAAAAAGCTTGAGTAAATGCTCAGGAACAGACTGCAAAGAGAAAATCATAGAGTCACCCAGCAAAAAAAAAAATGCCCCAGAAAGGAAAGCCTGTTAACAGTCAAAATTCCAAACCTCGAGGCAGGGGCTCTCCAGCTGAGTTGTCGCTGTTTGCTCTGCCGTTGGATGCCTGGAGAACACGCTTTTTCTGAGCCTTAGGAAATACAGTCTTACTGCCCAGTCCTCTTCGTTCTGAGGAAACAATGTGTAACATGTCTTACCAAATGAAAGCCATCAACTTCCCATTCCGCTGAGTGTTCTTGAAGACAGCTGTGAAGAGGAACTTTTTCTAATAGAACGCTGCGTGTCCTTGGATGCTTTAGCTCACACAGGTCTGGAAGTAGGTGGGTGTGTGTTCGAGTCTGCCTGTCGGTGAGTGTGTGCGTGCGCACGTTTCATAGGACCAGAAACCATCTTGACTAAAACAGATCTCAGTCTAGCAGCCACGTACGATTGGGGTTGAGAGTTAATTAGTCATAGAAGCAGGACATGTAAAGTCTTAATTCTGGGCAGAAAAAGGCATGTTGCTTGAGAAGAAGAGAAGCTTCATGGTCACCACCTTCTGAGGACTGGTGTGACAGGGTGTTAGAACGGACTTTAAGTAGGCAGTGGTGGCAGGGGTGAGAACCGTGAAACACCTGTGTCATTTACACTTTGACTCCAATGTCCACACATCTTGGCCCTGCATTTTACATATAAAGGACCCATCAGGAACAATGAGAATGGGACACTCACCCAGCAGGTGGAGCACAGAGGTTGACAGGGCTTTCCCAAGAGCATTGGTGGCTGTACAAAGGTAGGCTCCTTCGTTCTCAAGGGAAACACTCTGCAACAACAGGGATCCATTGAAAAGCAAGGAAACATTATCACTCAGAGATCCTCCTCTCTTCAACCAAGTGACATGAGGCTGAGGGACACCTTGGGAACAAAAACAAATATGACAAAGGCAACTCCTTTAGGAACAGGGCCACAGAACGGTGAGACAAATACCATTTAGTGTTTGGAGCACACGTCAGGAACTGGGGAAGGCATAGCTAATCGGAAACAGCTGATTGCGTTTTTATGGCATATGCATGAGAAACCGTGGGGCGGCAAAGGCTTTGGTCCATGGGGCACCTCGTCAGTTCATGTATGAAGCTAGGGGATAAGAGCCAGTGAAACTGTCTCACTCTGGGAATGGAAGGGATTTTAAGTTGGACAAGTCGGTGGGGAAGTGATTTGAAAAGGAGATGGTGGCACAGAGGATGATGGAAGACCCGAAGACATTGCTTCAACCACATCTCGAGAGTATTATTAGCATTTTGCTGGGCTGCTGAAACTCACAGCAATTTCCCTTGATTCTTAAGAGTGAAGGGTGCCTCAGTGGTGCCTGGGACTGAACTAGGCAGCTGGTTTGAGGGATCTGTCTCCTCCTAAAGTGCTCCAAAGGGGGGATAACACCGAATGGCTTTCTGCAGAAATCACCTCACCACTATTATAATGGCACGCCCGAAGTACCATGTAGCAGGCAGAAGGCATGGCCCAAGAGCCTGGTGGCTCTTTCAAATTCTCAGTCACTCCTCCCTCTTAGGAGGTGGTCACTCTGTGCTCCATCTTATAGTCCAGGACTCTGCTAAGCCTTGGGAGTCCAGCATTGCTTGTTCCATCCACTCTACCAAGCTGGCCATTCAAGTCTCTTAGGGCATCTGCTGTGCATCTTTAGAAAAATCCGATTGACTTAGAAATGTCCTAAGTACACGCAGAAACTACAGATTGATACTTGTATTGAAGTGTTGCACCAGACCCAAGATTTTTGCTTTTGCTTTGTTTTGTGTTGCTTTTTTAAGAGAGGGAGAGAGAGGGAGGGAGAGAGGGAGAGAGAGAGCGAGAGAGAGAGAGCAGGGAGAGAGAGCAGGGAGAGACAGCTGGAATTAGAGTGCATACGTATGGGTGGGGGGAGGGTGGAGACCTAATGTAGTGGAAACTTCCTGGAATCCATGAGGGTGGCCCTAGTGAGGATTGCTAGTAATTGAGGCTATGGAGTCTGAACTGGCCATCCTTTGCAGCCAGGCAAGGTTGCTGGTGACGGGACTGCACTGAATTTGGTTGAGTTGTTGGCCAAGGGGTTCCCATGGAGATCCCTAAAGAACCCAGGATGTTGCTAGGACAGAGGGCTGCTCCCAAAAAGTGATAGCAGGGTTCCACTGCCAAGGACAGCATCCATATCACTCACTGAACATAGAGAGGTTGAGCTGGTGCCTGCAATGAACCTTCACCCTTCCATTCTAGTCTCTTTGGCATGGGGAGGTACTGACAGGCTTCCAAAAGAGAAAACTGGATACCAACTCCGCCACAAAACCCTTGGCCAATAATCTGTTCTGCCTGCAAGATGTGTTGGGGAAATGGTGGCCTTGAACTTGTGGGATTGGCCAAGCAACGTCTGGTTTAACCTGAGGCCCATATTACAAGTGGGAGCCCATGCCCTACACTGTCTGGATGTGCAGGAACCAGAGACTGGATAGTCCAGTGACCTAAGGTAGAACCAAACACTACTGGCCAGAAAGGAAAAAAAAAACAAACACAAAAAAACCAATGAAATGTTTTCCAATGATGTTATACTCATAGATCTGTGCCCAATTCCTTTACCATCACAGTTGGGACTCCTCTTGGGTTACCTTGTCTGGCTTCAAAGTGATGGCTTTTTGCCTTGTCTGACTGTATCTTGTTTTGTCATGCTTGGCTGCTGTCTTTTGGAGATCTGCTCTTTTCTGAAGGGAAACTGGAAAACTGGAGGGGGAGATCTTGGAGTTGAGGGTAGGTGGGGGGGACTGCGGAGGAGTGGTGGGAGGGGAAACTGCTGTCAGGATGCATTTATACAAAAAATGTATTTTCGAGAGAGAGAGAGAGAGGAGAGAGAGAGGAGAGAGAGAGGAGAGAGAGAGAGGGAGAGAGAGAGAGAGATGCAATTGATACTCAAAGAAGTAGGCACAGAGTTGGAAAAGTTGCTGCCTGGGGTGGGAGGGAGGTTGCTCTCCTTCTCATCTGTTACTTTGTTAACTTTGGACCTCACACTGGATTCCAGCGGCCTTAAGTGCAGAAGGAATGCGAAATGAGAACAGAAATGTTATCGTGTTTAGATGTAATATTTGAGGGCTTCAAAACCCGAGTCCGAGTTGGTGGCTCTCTGGGGTTTCATTTTTCAATCCTGTGGCTTTGTGCCATCTGTGTGTGATGGCAGGATTTCCAAAGGTGTTGCCTCAAGATTCTCATCCTCTGATTGGACCCCATATATTACAGTCCGCATCCCAGGACTGTAACATAAGTACTGGTGTGATGGGGTTTTTCAGATTTGACTAAGTTTTCAAGTCAGATGGCCTTAAAAGAGGATGCCTGTCCAGATGGACCAATCCTGTGCAGTGAGTCCTGCAGACCAGAAAAGCAGCGAAGCGCTTAGAGCTGAAAAACAGGACGGAGGAGGGGTGAAAAGGACAAAGAACATGAGGGACATCGTCTTCCCCTGATGAGCGTGAAAGGAAGGCTCCATGAGCCAAGAAACAGCAGGTAGCCTGGAAGATCCAGGAGTTTCCTGCAGCTGACGCTAACAAGCAAGTGGGCCCTTGAGTACTGCAATGAGGAGGAGCTGAATTCAGCCAGACCCCCAGACAGGGATTCACCCTCAACAACACCTTCACCTGACCTTTGATCCTCCAGATAGAGCAGTCAGCTCAGCCACACTCCACTGATGGACCTATTGATCTGTATTATAATCAATTAGTGGTGTTTTCAGCCTGGAAGTTTGTAGTCATTTGCTACAGCTGCAGTATAAAAGGAACACATTGATAGACATCAAATGGTGTTGAGAAAGCTAGGCTGACCCTAAACAGCCAGATCATGCAAATGACAGGGACACAGATATTTCTAGAAAAGTCGAGCTTTCCCAAGGTCACAGCTATTAAACACAGAAAATGAGATTCACAGCCATGTAATTAGATTCAGAACATCTCTTAACCAGAATGTAGGTAGCTCTAATGCATTTCTTAATAAATCCCCTCTGAAGCAGCTTATAGTTGTTGGAAGGTTTGGCTGTGGTATCAAACAAGATTATTTGTATAAATATACATAATAAATATAGAATATGTATAGTAGCTATTGATTGCTATCAACTTAGAGGAAGTTATGAACCTTATTTATCTTGTTCCCATCACTCTAATAGATGACTTAATTTTGGTAGGTGTTCAATTAAAAAAGATAACAATTACCCCCAGTGTCCCTCCTCTCCTTGCCACCTGACCCTGGTCTACCTCTCTGAAACAATCCTTCCATCCTTCAGAGGCCAGGCCAGCTTCCTGAAAACCAGGTAAGCCATCACCCCAACCAACTCACTCCTGCCCCACCCAGCATGACTCCAAGTGTTCCTCTTCTCTTCGCTACCTGATTCTGGCTCACACCTTTGGGGAAACCCTCCCACCTCCCACCCCTAATAGATGTCAGGCCAGATTCCTGATCCCCAGAGGATAGACCAGCATCCTGAACCCCAGAGACCAGGAAAATTCCCTGAAAACCAGGCGAAAGCCTTCTTCCCCACCAGAAGCCAGGTCAGCATCTGAAACCCAGAGGACACCAACCAGATCACAGATCATACACATAGCCAGAACTTCAGCCCCAAACTTGGGCACCAACCCCTGCTGAATCAGAGCCCATCCATGCCATCAGAAGTCCATTCCCCTCTATTCAACCACAGGTCATGGGGTCCAGAAGACCAGAAAGGAAATAGAAACCAAGGAAGAAAACACACATCCAATAATGAACAATCCAGAAATAGGCATCAAGACCTATAATCACTCTCAATCCAGATGCCTAAACATATGTGTAAGAACACAACAGATAAGGCATTACATCACCACCAGAGCCCAGCCATCCTACTACAGCAAGCCCTGAATATTGCAACACAATGGAAACACAGAAAATATTAAAACCAATTTTATGAGGATGCCAGAGGTCCTTAAAGAGGAGATGAAAAGCCCCCTTAAAGAACTGAGCAAAAACAACCAAAAAAAATTGGAGGAAATCAACAAATTCCTTAAAGAATGTCAAGAAAAGCAAACAGGTGAAGGAAATGAATCAAGACATGAAAATAGAAAGAGAAACAACAGAAAAGAAACAAACTGAGGAATTCCAGAAATGGATGATCTGGATAAGCAAATAGGAACAAGTGTCGCTCGGTGCAAGCATCACTGAAAGAATTCAAGAGACGGAAGACAGAATCTCAGGCACTGATGATACAATAGGAAAAATAGATTCATCAGTTAAAGAAAATGGTAGATCTAAAAAAATCTAACAGAAAACATCTAGGAAATCTGGGACACCATGAGAAGAGCAAACCTAAGAATAATGGGAATAGAAAAAGGAGAATCTCAGCTCAAAAACACAGTAATAGATAATCTCACACCAGCAAAATCCAAATAAGGGAAACACACACACACCACCACCACCACCACCACCACCAATATAATAACAGGAACAAATAATCAGTGGTTGTTAATATCTCTCAATATTAATGGGCTCAATTTGCCATTAAAAAGACACAGGCTAACAGAATAAATACAAGATCTACCCTTCTGCTGCATACAAGAAACACACCTCAACATCAAAAATAGATATTACCTCAGAGTAAAGGGTTGGAAAAAGATTTTCCAATCAAATGGCCCTAACAAGCCAGCTGGTGTAGCTATCCTAATAGCTAAGAAAATATGCTTCAAACCAAAATTATCCAAGAGATGAAAAAGAACATTTTATTCTCACTAAAGTAAAAAAATCCACCAGGTTGATGTCTCAATTTTGACCATCTATGCCCCAAATGCAAGGGCATCCACATTTGAGGAAGAAACATTACTAAAGCTTAAATCACACATCAAACCCTACACATTATTAGAGGGAGACTTCAACACCCCACTCTCACCAATGGGATAGGTTGTCAAGACAGAAACTAAACAGATAAATAATGGAACTAACAGACATTATGACTCAAATGGACCTAACAGATAACTACAGAACATTTTACCCAAGCACAAAAGAATATACCTTCTTCTCAGCACCTCATGGAACCTTCTCTAAAACTGATCACAGAGTAGGTTACAAAGAAAGTTTCAACAGAGACAAGAAAATTGAAATAACCCCCTGTATCCCATCAGACCTCTTATGGGTTAAAGTTGGATTTCAACCACAGAAACAAAAGAAAACCTACAAACTAGTGAACACTGAACAACTCTTTACTGAATGACCACTGGATCAAGGAAGAAATAAAGACATTAAAGATTTACTAGAATTGAACATGAAAGCACAACATACCCATACTTATGGAATACAATGGGAGCGGTGCTAAGAGGAAAGTTTGTAGCACTAAGTGCCTGCATAAAGAAACTGGAGAGTTCTTATACCAGTAACTTAACAGCGTGTCCGAAATCTCTAGAACAAGAAGAAGTGGACATACCCAAGAGGAGTACACAGCAAGAAATAATTAAACTCGGTGGGAAATCAATAAAATAGAAACAAAGGAAACTACAAACCCCACAAAAACAGAGATGCTTCTTTGAGAAAATCAACAAAATAGACAAACTGTTACCCAAGCTAGCTAAAAGGCAGAGAAAATATCCAAATTAACAAAATCAGAAATGAAAGGGGGCAGGTAACAACAGATAATGAGGAAATTCAAAGAATCATTAAGTCATACTTCAAAAACTTGTACTCTACAAAATTGAAAAATCTCAAAGAAATGGACAGTTTTCTCAATAGATAGTACTTACCAAAGTTAAATCAAGATCAGATAAGCAAGTTAAATAGACCTGTATCCCCCATGGAAGTAGAAGCAGTCATTTAAAATCCCCCAACCAAAAAGAGCCCAGGGCCAGAGAGTTTCAGTGCAGGAGTCTACCAGACCTTAAAAGAAGAGCTAATACAAATACTCCTCAAATTATTCCACAAAATAGAAGCAAAAAACATTGACAAATTCCTTTTATGAAGCTACAGTCACTCTGATACCCAAACCAAACAAAGACTTGGCTCAACAAAAAAGGAGAATTACAGACTAGTCTCCCTCATGAACAGTGCAAAAATATCAAATAAAGTAACTGCAAACCAAATCCAAGAACACATCAAAAATCATGAACATTAGTGCAAATCATGAACATTAGTGCAAAAATAATAAATTGTAAACTGAATCCAAGAATACATCAAAAAATCATCTACCACAATCAAGTGGCCTTCATCCCAGACATGTAGGGATGGTTCAACATATGAAAATCTGTCATTGTAAACCACCATATAAACAAACTGAAAGAAAAAAATCCCACATGATCATCTCACTGGATGCTGAAAAAGTCTTTGCCAAAATCCAGTACCCGTTCATGATACAAGTCTTGGAGAGATCCAAACCAAACAAAAATGGGTACAGACCTAAACAGAGGATTCTCAACAGAAGAATTTCAAATTTCAAGAATTTCATTTAAAGAGAAGGTCAATATCCGTAGCCATCAGGGGAATCCAAATCCAAATGTCTCTGAGATTGCGTCTTTCACCTCTCAGAATGGCTAAGATCCAAAACACAAATGACAGCTTACTCTGGAGAGGATGTGGAGCAAGCTGAACACTCCTACTGCTGGTGGGAGTGCAAACTTGTACAGACACTTTGGAAATCAATATGGTGGCTTCTCAAACCTGGGAATTAGTCTACCTTAAGACCCAGTGTTACCACTCTTGGGCATATACCCAAAGGATGCTCAATCATAACACAAGGACACTTGCTCAGCTATGTTCATAGCAGCTTTATCCATAATAGGCAGAGCCTAGAAACAACCTAGACGTCCTGCAACTGAAGAATGGATAAAGAAAATGAGGCACATTTACATAATGGAGTATTACTCAGCTGTTAAAAACAGAGACATCAGGAAATCTGAAGGCAAATGGATGGAAGTAGGGGAAAAAATCATCCTGAGTGAGGTGGATAAACATGGTATGTACTCACTCATAAGCAGATACTAGCTGTAAAGTAGAGGAAACCATGCTTCAATCCACAACCCCAGAGAAGCTAGGTAACGAGGAGGGCTCCAGGGGGACATTCCGATCTCCCTAGGAAGGGGAAATGGAATAGATTTCTTAGGTGGATGGGGCAGGTGAGGATGGGAATATGTGGGATCAGATGGAATTGGGTTTGGGGGAGGGTAATGAAAGAGCCTGTTGGAAAGGGGGTCATTTTAGAAGAAACCTGGTGCAAAGGAAACTCTCAGGAATCTATAAGGATGGCCCCCAGCTAAGACTCCTAGCCAAAGCAGATACTAGCCTAAACTGGCCCCCTCTTGTGATCAGGCAAGACTAACCAGTGGAGGGATTTGGATACCAACCTGGCTACATAACCTTAGACCTACAGTCTGCCCAGCCTATGAGATTGCTGGGATTGGTACCTATCCCAGTAATCATCAAAGATGATTCATCAGTTGCTGGAAACAGACGCAGAGACCCACAGGCAAACCTTAGGCTGAGCTGGGGGAATCCTGCTGAAGAGAGGGAGGTAGGATTATAGGAGCCAGAGGGGTCAAGGGCACCACAAGAAAACCCACAGAAGCAACTAACCTGGACTCATAAGTGCTCACAGAGTCTGAAGTGATAACCAGGGAGTCTGCATGGGACCTGATCGAAGCATTCTGCATATATGTGAAAGTTGTGTAGCTTGGTCTTGTAGGACTCCTAACGGTGGGTGCAGGGCCTGCCTCTGACTCTTCTGCTGGCTTTTGGGACCCTCTTCTTCATACTGGGTCACCTTGATCAGGCTTAATACAAGACAAAGTGCTTGGTCTTACTTCAGCTTGATATACCATGTTTTGTCAATAGCCACAGGAGTGCTGCCCTTTTCTGAATAGAAACGGAGGAGGGGTGGATGGTGGGAGGCAAAGAGGAGGTAGGGGAGGGGCTGGGAGGAGAGGAGGGTGGGGAAACTGCAGTTAGGATAGAAAATTTTCAAAAAGGTAACAACTCTATGGGACTAGATGGCTCAGTGGGTAAGAGTGTTTGTTTCTCTTTTTGGGGGGAGAGGAAGAAAGAACAAACATTATTTCTCTAGTACATCCAAGGAGCAACACAAATAAATTCTAAAGTCCTTTGTGCAAAACCATGAGCAATTGTAATTTTCAGACATGCAGGATATCCCCGGGAACTAGAGCTACAGACAGCTTGCCAAGGGTATTGCGCTCTGCAAGGATTTCTCCCTTACTCTCAATGGCCCATCCCCATTTGGTTGGACATGACTTCAGCAGGCAAGTGAGTGCTGGTACAGCTCAGCAGCCAGAAACAATGTGTCTGCTTCTCCCCAGTAGGGTAACACCCAGCATCTATCCTCCTGTGGGTGAGATGTACTGAGGGAATCCCTGGTCGAAAGTGGGTTATACAAGACCAACTTAAATCTGCAATGTGCTCAAGCACATTGAGGATGAAACTGACCTATCAGGGAAACCCTCTATTCACCATCTCGTCTTTGCATGATGGAAGGGCCGGTACTTAACAATATGGGACATATGACCTGCACGTACACAGATCAAAGTTAGATAACAGTCCATCTGTCAGTTGGGATAAGGATCCACCACATCCCTGCTCCTGGGTAATTTTGCTTTTCCCTCCACCTAAAATCATTTAAAGAACCCAAAACAGAGGGACCACTTAGGCTCCATCCTTGTTTCTATGGAGTGTATGCTATGCCTGTACTCTTACTTTTAATAAATCTGTACTATTACTACTTGTAGCAGGTTTTCGTGGACCATCAATCCCCAAATCATGACAGGGAGACTCATTACTAGTTATAAATGCTTGACCTTATCTTATACTTTGTTTCTCTTCCAGGGAACCTGAGTTCAGTTCCCAGTACCAAGTCTAACTGCTCATTACTAACTGCCTATGACCCCAGCTCGAGGAGTCTGATGCCCTCTTCTGACCTCTGAGTGCGCCTTCGCACATATAGAGACATGCACAGATACATTCACATAATAAAACAAATAAAACCAAATCTTTAAAACGAAAGTGGTGCTAAAAAGACTGCATTTTATTTTTTTAAGGTAAACAATTATATCAGTTACAAAGGGTTATAATTTTATCTCTCCCGCTATTTACATTTCTGATGTCATTTTCAGAATAATGCCATGTAATAACGTCAGTGGCAAGTGCTGTCAAGGGAATGTCTGTTTCTCCCCCAAATTCACGCACTGAAACCCAGCTCACGATTCCTAATGAACAGGCTAGATTACCAGTCCTTGAGTAGTTAAGAACCATTTCCAAGGAATCCACATTCACAGTGCTGTTCTCTACACTGGATTGTGATGTCGCTGGGGTACGGAACACTGACTCTCAAGAGGGCATACCAAGGTGAGATTCCTCCTAGACAGCTTTTTCTTACAGCAATCTGATGTGGCTCCAGCTGACGGCCTCTGATTTAGCACAAAGTCCCCAGGAAAACCATCCAGATTCCCTCTGACCTAGGTTGTCCTTGGAGTAGTGGCTTACCCACATAAGGCTTGTTAAAGCAGCCTAAATATATGAGTAAATGAAAGGCCAGGAAAATTCTCTGGGACCCTATATTAATAACCCCGGCTTTCTATGGAACATTTTTTCCTTTGGAGCATCTTTGAAGGCGTGGGTCCTGTCTTTATAAGCAAGAGTTACGTAGGAGAGAGAGAGAGGAGAGAGGAGAGAGGAGAGAGGAGAGAGAGAGAGAGAGAGA
>LOJH01004651.1:19969-33042 GCA_001685095.1 Ellobius talpinus | reverse complement strand
GATAGATAGATAGATAGATAGATAGATAGATAGATAGATAGACAGAAAGAAAGAATTAGTGAGTGTATAGAGTGATGGCACTTACTTGGCAGGGTTTCCTTTCCTGAATAATCATCTAGGGTAGCAAAACTCCACCCTATGTCTTTATCCATAACAAACAAGGGCAGATATCTTAACTTGCAAACAAGTTATCAGGCCTAATACATGCCTTATGAGACACCAAATCAGCACTGCATCATTTAAAGCTGGGTCTTTGCTGCCCTTCTTCCCAGTAAGTCCCCTGACTACTTCATTTTTTTAATGGTTTAATTCCTTGGCTTGCTGTAGCTGGAAGTATGACAATGGAATTTCTCTCATAGAAACTCTCCCATTTATTTTTTCCTTGGCCTTTTGAAGGAGATGCGATTGAGTGATGGCCCTGATTTCATTACCAATTCCTCCTGGAAAAGGGCAAGTTTACTAGGTCAAGGTTGAAACACCAAGTCATGGGCTAAGAAGAAACTTAATCTCCCTCTAAATCACTCTGCAACTCAGGAGTTATTAGGCTAGAGACAGTTCTACCCAGAAAAGAGTCAAGTCCAGGGCTGGCCCTTTTCCAGTGAATTTGGGCAGTTAGATTTAACCAAATAGATAATTCACTGCCCCCTGTCTCCTGCCAAGGGATAATTGTTTGAATGATGTAGGAGATATAAAGTTTAGGATAATATAAATCCATGTGACCTAAAAGGAAAATTCAGCTTGGAGGATATTTTATGCATAATTTATTTTCCTATTTAATACTCGTATTCTCTTCCTGTGTTCCTTAAGGTATTGATTGGCACATCTCAACCAAAGAGCTCTGATTGAAAGGGCATCTGGGAAGAAATGTTTTAAATATAATGAAGTTAAATACAATAAGTAACTACAGATTTTAAATGTTTTCAAAAAAGAGAGAAAGAGAGACAGAGGTGTCATTCAATAAATGCTTTAATGAGTTTGGTTTAGCCACCCTGAGGCATGAGGCAGCTATCAAAATATCATGTGGTCCACTGTAAATAAACACAATTTTTATTTGTCAGTTATAACATACATAAATAATAGAAGTATAATATAAAATGCAAAAAATACATCAAATATAAAACATGTATGAGATTCTTAGAAAACAGCACCAAGGTTCTGGGACAGCATGCTTTGGATGGGCTGTGAGACATTAAAATACCAATGTAGAGTACTTCAATACAAAAAAAGTCATTTTAGAAAAAGAAGTCACTAAAATTGATAATGGGGGAAAGCCACGACCACGACTAAGGTATGGTCTACAAGCCCAGGATGCTGGTGGCATACTCAACTTAAAAGCATTGCAGGAGAGTCTGTTTACAAAGAGACAAATAATAAAAGATATGAGGGCTTAGCCCTGTCCATAAGAGTGCCCCCTCCCAGCCCAGCAGAAGACAAGCAGGGAGGAGAGCCAGTGCCTGCAGGAAGCTCTCATCGCATCAGGGACAGAGAGGGGCACAGGGCAAAGCACCCTGACCTTGCTCTTCCCCTCCCCTTCCAGTCTCCTGCAGGGTCTCCCCAGCTGAAACCAGGGACACAGCCCTGTGGATGTCAGGCAGGAGAGGTGAAAGTAAGGAAGGAGAAAGATCTGTAGAGCATCAGAAAAGACCAGGCAAGCTCTGGATGAAGGGAAACTCAGGGCTCAGAAGTCACTCAGAGAAAATATGTGTGTAACCTGTACCCATTTCTTCCAAAATGTTTATTAGTTATTGTAGAAGTTTTAGCATACACCTAGTTAAATGTTTTAGTGATTGATGGATTATTTAGATATATAAAATTGCATATTTAGCCATACCCCCAGAATATAGGTGCACAAATTTTATATAACATGTATGTTTCTACCTTTACCTGGAAAGGGCATGGCCCATTAAGACTTAAAATGAAGGACAGGATGAGAAAGAACTCTGATACAGGAAAAAAAAAAACAATAAAGTACCCCAGATAAACTAGAAGATGGTAGAATTTAGAATTTGAACTTCATTGCCAAGGATGAGTGGGATTAGGACTGAAAGAAACAGATATCCCCAGCAGACAGTTCATCCGCAGAGCTGAAGGAAGCATTTCTGCAGCTCACTGGAATGGAAAGGCACCTCCCTCCACTCAGAAAGCAAGATCAGCATCAGAATAAGGACTTGCCAACAATATTCCTGCTATCCTGTTAAGACTACAAACGCCTGCATGCCTTTCTTAACCACTAAATCCTGCGTCCTCCTCCCTCACAAAAGGAATTGTTTCCATTCCCAGGTCTTCTACAGAAGTGGTCAGAGATCATTCAGTTTCCAAGAATCCTTTGCCTAATGCCAGGGTATATTGAAAAGTTTTGTTTCATAATGACATCAGCTACTTTTCAAATTATAGTGACAAAATAGCTGAGAGAAGCCACTGAGGGGAGAGAAGACTTGTTTGGACTCCTGGCTTGAGAAGACCCAGCCTGTTGAGGTGGGGAAGACACAGCTGCACCAGAACAGAAGGCAGCTCGTACACAAATGTGCTGGATGTAACCCACAGGGCTCACCTCTCAGTGACCCTTCCTACAGTGAAGTCCCGTATCCTGCAGGTGTGTCTAACCTTTTGACACTGCCACTGAAGATTGCCATATGCAAGACTGCAACTCAAGTCATGCTCTAGAACCACATAACACAAAACTTCATGTTTGAAGTAGATATACTATTTGTCATGGGGTCTCATCCATTGCTATCTCAGACCACAGGTTGGAGAGGACCAAGAGGCCCACAATCCCCCATAATAACACCACCAGCTGGGAGCCAATTATTTAAATGAAGCCTATGGAGACATTATGCATTCAAACCATAACACTAAGTAGCAAGGATGCTTGGCAGTTTGCATTTTGAGACACGACACAGACTTTAGGAAAACAGGGAAGAACCATGGGGAACTTCACAGAACTTGGGGAAACAGGGAAGGCCCTGCAGAACCTGCTCCCAATGTGTTTCTCAGTCTGTCCTATTCTCTGTCACACCCAGGCTTCTGCCACATCAAGTACCTTATCAGCTCAGTACATCTGTAAAGTCAACAGATCCTGATTCAGGCCATCTGCCTTAGTCTCCCTTGAGTGTGAGATGTCCCCAGCTCCATCTCCACTATCAGCATCAGGACCATATGTGAACTCTCTTCCTTCTATAACATTTCACAAGGCCCAGCAGGAGACACTCCCTTCTCTGAGTGTGAAGCACACTAAACTGCTGTATCCGTCTCTGATGACTTTGCCTTATGTAAGTCCTACTGTTAGAATAAAGTTGGTCAAGATTGTTTGGCTAAAAGAATAATCATTTTTATTAGCAGTAAAGCCAAATACATCAAACCCCACTGATAACAGTGAACCTAATACAAATGACCCCTAGCACACTGTAGACTAACACACCAACATTCTTCCCAAGTGTTTACATGTTTGCACCTTGACCCCCAACCCCAAATCACCCACATACCTGTTTACCTCACATACATCCCAACAGATAATATGAAATTCCATGTCCATATTGAATACATTTCCATGGTTCTTGTGTGATTTTGGTTGTCTTCACATCTCCATGATTATTTGCTACATTGAATTTGGGTCATCATCTTTAGATAACTTTATTACTTCTTTGAGAATTTCATACAAGATATTTTAGTCAGATTCACCCTCTGGCTCCTCCTACATCCGTCCTTTCTACCCTCACCTCTTGACTCATACAACTTTGAGTTTCCTTCTTTGCTGTGGGACAATGGTCTTTTATTCTGTCACTTGTATTGATTTTAATAAAATGCTGATTGACCAGTATCCAGGCAGGAAGTATAGGTGGGGCAATGGCAACCAGGCAGGAAGTAGAGGCATGGCAACAAGAATTATGGGAAGAGGAAAGTTTCAGTCTTCAGTCATCACCCAGACAGAGAAGAAGCCAGACACAGAGCAAGCAAGATGTGACTGCCTCGCCAAAAGAGGTACCAAGCCATGTGGCTAACACAGACAAGAATTATGGGCTAATATAAGTTANGCAGGAAGTATAGGTGGGGCAATGGCAACCAGGCAGGAAGTAGAGGCATGGCAACAAGAATTATGGGAAGAGGAAAGTTTCAGTCTTCAGTCATCACCCAGACAGAGAAGAAGCCAGACACAGAGCAAGCAAGATGTGACTGCCTCGCCAAAAGAGGTACCAAGCCATGTGGCTAACACAGACAAGAATTATGGGCTAATATAAGTTATAAGAGTCAATAAGAAGCCTGAGATACAAGGCCAATCAGTTTATAATGTAGGCCTCTGTGTGTTTATTTGGGACTAAACAGATGTGGGACCTGGTGGGACAGAAACCTCAGTCAACACTTCCTCACTCCCACTGAGCCCAGTTGGTTTTGCCCAACTCTTCTCAAAAGTGTGACCTGCCCTGCAATGTGGTCAACCTATCAGGAGTCACACATTTAAAGAAATTTAACTCTCTCCTGGAAGCCATCAGAGGCAAAGAGCTCCTTAGTTACTTCTGAGGTTTCATAGCCACCTCTCCCACATGCAGGGATTTGGTCTGGAGGAATTTGTTCAGGTCCTATGCATTTCCTACCAACTGCTGTGAGTTTATATGTGTAATTGTCCAAAAGAAAAAGTTTCCTTCAAGTCATCTCCTGCCTTTGGGGCTTACAGTCTTTCTTCCCCGTCTTCCACAGTCTTCTGAGCCTTGGAGGGAGGGAGTGACATGTATGTCCCATTTAGGGCAGAGTACTTCACCATCTCTGATCCTCTGCATGTTGACCACTGTGTTAGCTGCAATCTACTGCAAGAAAAAGTCTCTCTGATGAAGACAGAAAGATGCTCTGCTCTGGGAGTCTTGTGAGACCCCTCCCCTTGTCATCATTTTTTCAAACTGAGATCACTTAGTTCAGAAACATGGCTTGTTTCCTTGCTTCCACTTCTGATCCCTAAACCGTGCAATAAACTATTTAAATTACATGGAGTAAAACAAGGACATCTTAAATGACTGTGCCCCCAGTAACATGCATTCTCACGTCTTAATTACTAGTGCAGTAAATCATGCTAATCTATTAGATGTTACTTTAAAAATTGCCCCAGTTCCAATTTACCCACATAGTCAGATGAGTGACCAAAAGAAACACCTTCCACAGAAATTCAGTAATTCATATAGAAATCTGGCAACAAATGGCTCTAAATCCTCTCCCATCTGTACTTTCAGCAAGAACACCTTGAAAAACAAATTCCTTACCCTTGCTTCTTTCCAGGGCCTTCCACAGATGACGTCATTTATGTAGACAAAATCCTACTTAAATCTCCAAGTGAGAAGATGGACCATTAGCCCCTTTACACTGGCTAAATGACCAATCACCAGCAGGTAAACAATCTTTCACCAAAACGGGACTGCAGGCTGATTATAAGTGTCATTTGCAAAGGTGGAGCCCTTCTGAGGGAAATCTCTCTTTTATTAGCATAAAAAGGTCTAAAGATTACTGGCCAAGGCCAGAAGGCCCTGGGTGGTCCCTGGGGATCTGTTGATTTATGAGCTCCCAACACATTCACCTACGACATCACAATTCATCCTTGTGTGAAATACTCTATTATTCCTCCGCCCAGGAGGAAGGTCAGAAAATATCAAATGGAATATGCTTTCTTAAGCAAGATGGGGAGAGTAACTGATTTTATATATAAAAAAGTCTCAGTGCCAAAGCCAATTAAGCTTAGAAGCTAATCTGCAAGGCTGTAGCCAAATGAGCAAAAACAAGCGGGAGAAGCCGGGGGTTCTTCAGTGTCAGTTCTGTGGTCACTGGAAACCAGGCTCCTAGCATGGAAGAAATCATGCAGCTGCTTGAATGAGGAAGACAGAGTTTGACTTGGGGGAGCAAGAAACCAAAGTGCTAATAAATGTTGTCCCTCCATCATAAAGCCATACAGCATCCTGGCAACACCATAGTGAACATCACCTTAAGTCTGGACCAGGCATCCTCTAGCTGTGATAAAAAAAAACAAACAAACAAAAAAAAAACCTGACTTAAAACATCTACTCCTGAGCGTCAGCTGTCTGCAATTGTGCAAGTGTGATGATCTGAGCTTGATTCCTGGAACCCACATGGGAAAGGTGGCCCTGGTGGCACAGTCTTGTTAGTCTCCCTGCTGGGTAGGTGAAGACAAGAGGATCCCTAGGCATCCCTGGCCAGCCAGCATGGCCTATGTGGCAAGTTCCAAGCCAGTGAGAGACCCTGTCTCAAAACACAAGGTGGACAGCAATTTAGCAAAGTTGACCTCTAGTTTCCACACGTGTGTACCTGCAGAGGAAATAAAAACATACATATATACACAAAAATAAACAAAAATCTACCCCTTTGCATAATTAATGAATGGTAAGATATGCAAAAAGGACTCATCTGCCTCCTACAGCAGATTAGGCATGCAGATTTAACGTCATGACACACCCTGTCTCCACCCCACCAACAAAGCTGCCTTTCACACTGCTGATTCTGCTCACCTCAGTCATGCAGTCGGCAAACTCCACTGTGCTGGTCTTCTGGTCTGGGAGGTCTTGCCCTCAACACATAGGAATACATATATGCGTACCATCTTATGTGGCTATCCAGTTTAGTTTCCTGAATAATTTTAACAAAGTTTTTTTATTTCCTTACATGAGTACATTGTATTTATGCCATTTTCCACTCCAACTCTTCCCACATTCCCCTCAAATTCTCTCCTCCAGTTATCACACACACACATGCACATGTGCATACACATAGAGGGTGAGTTGGAACAGAGGAAGTTATATGTGCACGGTAAGAAAGGAAGGCTAGTGGGGGGAGGAGGGAGTGTCGAGAGTCAACTGCCTTCATTAAGAACAGACTAACGGCCAGCTGGGGGATGGACTGATGGCCAGCCACCATGGAGACAGACTGATGGACAACTGTACAGTTTTTTAGATAAGTGGTCAGGCTGGTGGCTTATGGCCCTTGAGAAGATCCTCACATGGAAGGACTCTGGCTCAGAGTCCTGGACACTATGACCACCTCTCTCTCCAGTCTGTCACCACCAACCACCTAGCCCCGAGATTAACATAACTTCTGCTAATATTTTAAATTCTAAAATTTTGAGCACTTCTTTTGTGATAGACTCTATCCCAACACCTCACCCAGAGTAGATGGTCTGACTCTATATAACTGTACTGTAAAGTTGATGTCACAATGATCATTGCACAGATGGGAAAGCAGAGGCCTGTCCAGTGAGGGTCTACTAGATTCACATATGGTGAAGCCTGGACATGAGCCTGTTTTAAACCATTTGGACTTTCTGATCCTGCAAAGAGCATGTGGTTTTCAGAAAAGAAGAAAAAAATGTACTTTGTGATAGACCCTGCCAGAGTTGTATAAAATGTCAATGTATCACTAACTCAGTCCCTGCTCTACAGAGCCTGTTCTTAAGAGTTTAAGAGCAGGCTCTGTTCTTGAAGAGGACATGAGTTGGGTTCCCAACACCCATGTCTGGCAACTCACAACTGTCTGTAGCTCCAGCTCCAGGGGGCCCTGATGCCCTTTCTGGCCTCCATGAACATTGCACTCACTTGTGAACACACACACACACACAATTAAAATTAATAAAAATAAATCTTTTTTTTAAAAAAAATCTTTGCTGTAATGAACAGGGTTTATCAGAAGCTTTCCAGGAAGTTAGAAACAACCCTTCATTAGGAAAAGTATAGAAACCCTAATATACAATTATGATGGAGACATTTCCGAGTTATGAATATTGATTTGGCATGTAGCTATGTCCGTCATGTTGTAGTATGCCATCTCTTTCTGGCCCTGTCCTCATTCTGTCTCTGTGCCTGACTCTGTCTCCTTGCAAAATCTTCAAGAGTCTTGGCTTTGCCTTGCTCACCTCAGTATCTGTAGGCCAGTGTGGTACTCAGCTGTCATGGGGGAAATGAGTGAAGGAACAGAGGAAGATGAACAAATCAGGAAGGAAACAGAGGAAAAGGCCCCACTGGCATTCCAACTAAAGAAGGAGAAGAAAGCAACATGCAAGGTAGTAAGACCAAATAAAGGCTCTAGTGCTGAGCTCTGCACACATGGATGTTAGTTTAGCCTCTATCCTTGAGTTGGCTCATCTATAGCATGGCAATAAGATAATAACGCCTGTGAATGAGAGTCTGCAGAGAATGAATGGCTGAAGAGGATTTCAGCGCTGTAGAGAGATTGTAATGTTGAGGGTCCAGGGCTAATTACCTTCTCATGGACTAAGTTCTGGCCCTCAGGAGCAAACATTCCTCCCCCATGAGTCAGAACTAACATCTTGTGACAATAGATCAGAAACCCTTTGGAATCTATTGCTTTAGCAGACAACTAGCTTTACCTTCTACCAATCCAAAAGTTAAGAATGTCATGAGATAGCATCTTGAGCCTATGGAAAAGCTTCCCCCATTTCTGATGTACCCACCAATGTATTTTAAACATGCCTTGATTTACTACTGCCTCTGTTCTGTAAAACTATTAAAAAAAGAAAAAACTTCATGAAACTGCTTTCACAATGGAACATGGAATTTAGAGTAACCTAAATCTGTGTTCCCAGACCATGGTCACTCAAAACAGCTGGAGAATAAACCAGCCCTTATTCAATTTGAGAGCTGTGGTCTGTGTTAACACACCTATTCCAACAAACTATCATAAGACTTATAAAAACTATTAACACACCTACAGTAACAAGCAAGGCTTAGCATATAATAGATGATTGATAAATAATAACAGCTACTGTTAGGAATGAATAATTTTTAAAGTAATGAAGTCACTGCCTTTATGGTAATAAAGGTGAAAAGGTCTTGGCTGGGTTTTCTCGCATCCCCCCTGCCTTTGGCCAGGGCACTCTGCACCTCTGTTGTTGGAGAGTCACTCTGGCTGCATAACATCCACCTAAATGGAGTTCTAAATCAAACTGTCCTCTGCACCATTCTGCACTGGGAGTCTGATTATAATCGTGCCCTGTGCTATTAGGACAGGGATGTTTAAAACTCCTATAAAACAAGAGCTAATGGCTGATCTGCTTAATTAAAGTGAGCCTTTTGTTGTCACATTTACAAAGATAAATGAAATAATCAGGTGTGTGCTAATGAGAGATAATTAGATTATGCAGCTCCAATAAATAAAGACCAAAATGCTCCCAATTGTTCCTGCATGTCAGAGGAAGACCATGGTGGGCTTTGAAAAGGTGCATGCCAGCTAAGGTAAGCAGACAGGGAGATACCTGGAAGTCGGCTCTCCAGGGTTAGCACTCAAATTTGTTAAGAACCAACAGTGAGCCAAATGCTAGATTCCATTCAACTCCAACTCTTAAGTCTTTTGTTAAAGTGTTTATAAATTAAAAATAAGTATAATTTATTCACAACATACCTAATTTAATTCATTAATAAAGGATATCAGAGAATATAGAATTACAAACCTTGCATTCTTGCCTCATAAGTTTTTTCCTAAAATGCTGCATTAAACATAAAAATAAATTGATCCAATGTCAATTGTAGCTGATAATAAGCAAATGTATCTGTTTCTGTGTGTCAGACCAAAACTGCCCTATGTCACTTCCAGTGGTCACCTCTTGTTCCCTAACATATTAGAAGGATGAGAGAGAGAGAGAGAGAGAGAGAGAGAGCACTTAAGTCCCTATAGCCAGAGGGAAGCCAATCTCTTCCACACATGAACTGATTGATAGGAAGGTGAAGATAAAATTTTTATTTTGCTCAAATAAAGTAAAATCAGATTATCCAAGACTGATAGCATATCAAAAGAAAACTCCATTGTACAAATGACAGAGGTCACTATTAAAAAACTAGTGAATTCCAACTTGGTTTCCATGAACCAATTTTACATATCTGTTTGTATATATGCAAATCTTCTTTATATACAGAGAGACTTTATATAGAGAGAGACTTTAGATTTTACCAATCAAAAATTGAGAAAGCAAAAAAAATCTATCCTATCATTTTAACATCAAACAATATAAAATATATATGCATTTGAGATAAAGGCAGACCTTTAAATTGAACACAAATAGCTTTATTAAGAAAGCTGACTGTGGTCCCTATGTTCTTCTTTACCCTGAAGCAATAGAAAATCTATCATGGATAGGCACCCTCCAAAGATCAGAGTTGGGCAACTGCAGAGCTAACCTATTGTTCCCGATACCATCAAGGACTCCCCAAAGCCCAGGAGCTGATGATTTCTAGAGTCGATACTCTAAGTCATTTTGTAGAATTAAAGGTTGATTTTGAAGCAGAATAAAGAAACCAGATCTTCAAAGCCCACGAATTCATCGCAGCCCCTTCTGGTTCAGCACATAACTGACCCAGACTGTGACCTCCAAAGAGCAGGGTCAGAGTCCATGAGCAGTATGGGTTTGTAGACGTTCATTGCAACGTGGCCAAATGATTTTTCTAGGAAACTGACAATTCCTGAACCCAGTTTTCATCTCAAAGAATCTCCTAATTTATGCTGACATGGATGTTAGTCTTAGCAATCCTTAGCAGGTAGAGAGAAGAGGGATAAGCCGAAATGCCCGGCCCAACTTCCTGCCCCAGGCAGCACCTGATCAAGCATGCTTCTCATGGAGGTAGTACCTACCTTCCCGGACCAGGGAGACAATGCACATAAACCCAAGAATTAGAGAGCTATGAAATTCAGGGCTTCATTCCTGATCTCAGTCTTAAGTTACTAGGTCTAGAACCTTAAAAAAATATGCTTAGTCTTATGTTGAACACTCCAGGCTTAAATACAATGTGAACCCATGCAAAAAAAATATTTTTCACTGAGAAAATTTTTCACTCACAGAGCCTAAATAAGTGGGCCCTGTCCTCACTATTGAAATAATATATTCCTGCTGTCCCTAGAAACCAAGGCATGGACACAGGGGGGAGGAAAGGAGAGGCAGTCATAGATCAAGTGTCTAAAATGTCAATAAGTGGCAAAGGAGAGTTATGGAGCACATAAGGGAAGGAGGAGGCTCAGAATATGGGGCTTGGGATGCCCTTTGACCCCACTCAGAAAAGCCCAGTAATAAATCCAGAGTTGAGGGACATCTTTAGATATTGGAGCCATCCAGGGAAGCCATAGAAAAATTTTCCAGCATCATAAACACTTGGGAAAGAAAAAGACCTCCTGTAGGAAGATGGGCAGAATGGTGAACAAGGAAAAGGCTTCCACGGGTCCTCTTGTTTCACTTTTGCTATTGTAGTTGTTGCTTTCTCAGGAAAATGTTTATGCTACTAGACAGAAATTTGGGGAATTCTCTATCAGGCCTCTTCCTAGGTCAGGTTCTGAGTCCTTTGTGGAGGCATGTGAAAGTGATTGGCACCTGCAGAATGATCACAGCTGCCACTCTGACCACACTTGGGGTCTAGCAGGCTTCATTCAAAATTATAACACATAACATGTCACAGCTCCTGCCTTCCCCTCTTTCTCTTCTTTTCCTATTCCCCCACTTTCTTCTGTCTGTATTCTCCCTCTCTTTCCCTTTCTCTTTATTGTGGCTGCTGCTATGGTCATAAGATATCAGATGGCAATCAACAGAAAAGGAAACTGAACCCCATTGGAGAACAAGTAAGCATTAGAAGATGAAATTTGGAAAGCTCCTATACAATGGAATTATTTTTAATAGCTAGAGAGGGGAAAATAAAAGTTTTTTGGACTGGCAAGTTGACTCAGCGGAATTGGATTTCCAGAACCCGTGTAAAGACAGAAGGTGAAAAACAACTCCACAGAGTTATCCTTTCTCTCTGTCTCTGTGTGTCTGTCTGTCTCTGTCTCTCTCTCCCTCTCTCCATAATCGATTTTACTTTTTTATTATTTAAAAACAATTTTTTATTGATTTTATTGAGCTATACATTTTTCTCTGTTCCCTCCCTTCCTCTCCCCTCCCCTCAACCCTCTCTCATGGTCCCCATGCTCCCAGTTTACTCAGGAGATCTTGTCTTTTTCTACTTCCTGTGTAGATTAGATCCGTGTATGTCCCTCTTAAGGTCCAGGGGAGTGAGAATAAGGAAGCACAAGTCACGGTTCTTACCCGAACCCACAGATGCCACTGAAAACAGGACTCAAGGGCTAATAGTTCAAGCCAGGTGATTGTGGATGACCCAGTGTGTCAACCTAGGTCACATGATAATCATCTAGAAGAGAGAGACAACAGAGCATCAGAGGTCATCAAAAGGATTAAATTAAATGGAATAGATTGTACAGGACATTGAATCCTGTGATGGTCACCATAATAACTCAACCAAGATTAGCAAATATCTTTATGATAATAACCATGGTTAACAGAGTCTCTTGTAAATTTCAGTTTCTCCCTTTTATCTTCAGGTATACAATAAATGTCTGATGAGCAAATGCATACTCAAACAAATCATGAATGATTAGAATCACAGAAATAATTTCAAGAGCAAAAAACTTTTAGTTTCCCAATCTCCAGATTATGTATTTCATCAAATCTATTGATTAACTAAGGGAAATAAAGTTCAACTTGAATGTAAAGATATAAACACTTCTGTTGTCATTTCTAAAACTCAGTTTATTTACTGATCACAAAAGCCATGTGTCATGAAAAATGGTCCCGGTACCAATACTCTTGGGCCCATCCAACCACAGACAAGCTGACTCAGTTCAGCAAAAAACAAAATGCAGAGAACTAGAGCCTCTCTTCTTCTCTCCCTCTAGAACCACAGAAGGTGAGGAGGAGGAAATCAACAGAGAAATAAGAAAGCAGTATCCATGGGCCTCAGAAGCAATTCGGGTTTAAACAACCCTGTTTTCTAGAGTTACTTGAAAACAAGCTGCAAAGGAGACCATCAAGTTGGGTATTGAAATATCTAAAATTGGGGTGAAACTCCAGTCTATTTCATTAGGTTATTGTGAATGGTAAGCAAAGAGAGGTAATAGAAAGATGGGCAGACAGACAAATAATAGATGATAGATGATAGATAGATAGATAGATAGATGATAGATAGATGACATCATGATAGATAATAGACAGATGATAGATGATAGATAGATAGATAGATGATAGATAGATAGATAGA
>LOJH01004650.1:4493-25339 GCA_001685095.1 Ellobius talpinus | reverse complement strand
TTCTGGCCTTCAGGCATACACACAGACAGAATATTGTACACATAATAAATAAATTTAAAAAAAGATTAAAAAAGACTGGACCCTCTCAATGCAAGATTTAACAAGGGGAGATCTAATTTTTCCTCTGCATAAACCTAATTGTGATGGCTTTGACTGCTTACCTGTCTCAGCCCGTGATTTACCTGACCCTTGCCTTGAAGAGCTCACATTGTGTTTTAGGGTCTCAAATGCTGTGCACCCCACTAAGGAAGCTTGCGGGTGAATGAGAAAAAGACAAGACATGAAACCAGTCCTGCCCAGCTGGGCCCTGAGTTGGGGGATTGGGAGAAGAGTTTTCCTTACTAACAGAAACCGAAACCCAGAGAAGTCAGGCTGTGCCTGCCTGTGACCCTGTGATGTGCTGGAGAATCCCAGTAGCATCAACATAAGGCAGATTGAATCAGCTGTCTTTTCATCACTTTGACAAATGCCTGAGGCTATCTCCTTAAAGGAGCAATGACTGATTTCAGAGACTTGGGTCTATGCTTATTCAGTTGTCTGTGTTTCAGAACATCAGGAAGCACAAGATAAAGGAATCCTGCTCCCTTTGTGGTTGCCAGGAAACAGAGGGAGAATGACAGGAAGGAAGGTACCAGGGGAAAAGAGGGCATCTAAGGAATAGCCAGTACCTACCTCCTAACCACCTCCTAGAGTTTCCAGCCTCCCCACCAACAAAAGCCCATCCAGTTATGAAACAGGCAATGCCCACTGATGAACCTGGAGCCCGTAAGAGCCCCTCACATCCCAAAGGACAAGATCTAATGCAGAAATGCTGAAGACATCATGGAGTCTGGGCTTAGTGCTAACCTGTCTATCATCCTGCGATGCAAATATCCCTACTGTTCATACCACTCCAGCTAGCTCATTCTGTAAGTTGTAACCAAAGACTCCTATATGTTGAGCTAATGCTGTGTTGCTTCCTTTTTCTGCTACTGCAGTGACCAGCCTGATGGAGGGAACTTAAGGGAGGGAGGCCTATGGTAAGCCACAGTTGAGGGAAGGCGTGGTGGCAGGATGCTGAGGCAGCAGCTAACACTGTGTGCGCGGCCATAAGGAAGGCAGGGGAATGCTGTTTTCAGCCTTTCTATTTGGTTGGGACTCCAGGCTATAGGGTTGTGCTGCCTACCAGTAATTAAGATGGATCTTCCCATCCAAATTAACCTAATTTATATGACCCCTCACAGGAATGCCCAGATGTGATTCTAGAACAGTTTTTCTCAACCTGTGGGTGGCAACCCTCTGGGGAGTCAGTTAAATGAGCCTTTCACAGGTGTCACCTAAGAGCCTCGAAAAACACAGATATTTAGATTACAATTCCTAAGAGTAGCAAAGTCACAGTTATGAAGCAGCAACAAGATAATTTTATGGCTGGGGGCCAGGAGGAACTGGCCGGGGTCACAGCATTCGGAAGGTTGAGAACCACTGTTATAGAACCTGTCAAGTTGACAGTATCAACCATCACACATATCAGATTCAGTTTAGTTAAAAAAAAATACTAACATTGGCCAACAAGGTGTTTCGGTGGAAGCCCTACCAGCGTCCTTATACTCCCCAAAAGTTGAAATATTTGGAATTTCCAGCTCAGCATTCCAAACCCCGCCCTCAGGGCGCAAAGCAGAATCCCCTTCCCTGGAGTGGCCTTATTCCAGACTCTACCCAGAAAAAGCCCACCATCAGCGGCTCCTCCCCTTTGGCTTATTGCATCAGTGGTGGAGGAATCCATCAACCAGGGATCCAGTAGTTAACACAAGGGGCTTAAGCTTGGTTTGTAAAAGATGCTTGTGCCACATCCTGTTTGCTTGTACACTGCATCAAATCCTCTGGTTTGTGGAGCAAGCACAAAGGGGTCAGTGCAGTCCCACTGGTCGGTTTCCTCAAGGGCCTGAGAAGCTCAAGTGTGCCTTTCGGCGGGCCATCCAGACACAGCACTTCAGATAGACGGGCCGATTTTCTAGGCGAGATGCGGTTTCCTTTTCAGTGTTCTGGAAATTCTGTTGAAATTGCACGTTCTTACCACTAGGAATACAGAATCTGGATTTCAGTGACTTAAAAAAAAGCATCTCACCTACAAGATCTGCCAGTCACGGGGAAGTGGATGTAACAATTGCTTTATGGATCCTGTGTTCTCACAAACTGAAAAGGAGTTGAAATGACGTAGGCCCAGCTAGGAGGAGGGTCTTGCTCGTCAGGACCAGCTCCAGAAAAACAGACTTCACTGTTCCTGGGTTGCAGGGTGTCTCCGTATCTGAGAGTCCGTTGTGAATGCCGCAATGAAGCAGACCAAAGCCTCAGTCTTTAAATACAGAAACCAAGTTCACACCTTTTTCCTTTTTATTTATTCCTGTCCTTCACGTCACGCATCTCCATCCAGTTTGTCTCCCGTTGCTTCGTATCCACCCTCTGCCCTTGCAACCTCCCTGACCAAAATAAAATATTTAAGAGAAAAAAGGAGAGAGAGAGAGAGAGAGAGAGAGAGAGAGAGAGAAGGAAAAACATCAATCTACTCATGGAAGCGAGAGGGCAAGGAAAATCTTGTAACAGGCCCCTAATAACTCAGTTAAGAACTAGGCTTCAGTTCCTGCCTCTCGAAACTAAACAAGACAATTTCTGAGAAAGACATGAATAAAAGAGCAGCCAATCGCCACCGCCCGTGATGGTGACTAAGCCTGGGCTAAACACCCCATTACCTTAAGGCAATAGCCAAATAAGGACAAAGCCTGGGACCTGTTCAGACTTGCCTAAGAATTGGAAAGCTATAGCCGTTATGATTGCCGTGTGAGCAGGACCGTGGCGGGTCCCATGGCGGGTGAGGAACACGGGCAGGAGAGAAATATGATAGGCAGACAGAGTGTGGAGTGTGGAGTTTATTGAGATTAAGAGAATGGGGAAGGGAAGAGAGAATGGGATGGAGAGACAGAGAAAGAGAGAGGGGAAGGGAAAGGAGAGAGAGACAGAAAGCAGCCTCCTTGGAGAAAATAGCAGAAAGGAAGAGAGAGGGAATAGGCGGGGCTTGTGTCTTAAAGGGACCTTTTGCACCTGGTACAGACTAGGAGCCTGGGCTGGCCAAAGTACTGCCTAGGTGCATCTGGCCAGATGACGGGGCAGGCCAGCATAATGCCTGAATCCTAACAATAGCCTTAGTCAACCACTTTTAGCCCTAAACAATTAGAAAAGTACTACTTTGATTGCCACTTGCGTAAGTCAGTCCTAAATAGAATGGTCACGCTGTTTTTAGAAGTCCTTTAGTTGGATGAAAAAAAAAAGCCTGCAAGCTTTTCTTGAAGGTCGCCATTTGCCATTTGCTTTTGTGTTGGATGAGCGACCCCAGTACGCTGCTACTTCTATTCTCGAGATAATGAATGCTTTTCCTGACTGCATATGTGGATAGTGGTCTCTTGTGATACTTCTCCAGAACTCTAACAGAAGCTATAATGGGACACAGTGAGTCATGCAGTATTATCTTCACTTGTGTTTATTGCAAAGAATCATCGGCCTGGTTCGAGGCCTCTGGTTTCTGCTACACTGTCAATATTGAACTCTCACTGAGACTCCTCTCGGTTATCCTGCTGTTGCCCTGTGTTATGGAAGTCCTGCAACTTTAGGTCTGCAGGACTGGTCCCTTAGAATGCTTCAGATGATCCCAATGGGATGGACATTGGGGAGGGGCAGCACATAACGCTGGTTCTGGGCCTTGGTAGTTTTCAGGGTTGTTTCTGGGTAGTTTCCAGGGTTGTTTCTGGGTAGTTTTCAGGGTTGTTTCTGGGTAGTTTTCAGGGTTGTTTCTGGGTAGTTGTTTTCAGGGTTGTTTCTGGTAGTTTTCAGGGTTGTTTCTGGGTAGTTTTCAGGGTTGTTTCTTGTCAGGTCTTTGTTGTCTTCACCACCAGGGTGAGCTCTCTGGTGAGCAAGAGGCAGGGCCAGTTCTCCTGCTTTCAATCCTTATCTTAATCCCAGCCCCCTGAAAAAAAAAACGGAAGCAGACACTGTCAAGCCAAACCCTGAACTCTAGGGTAGCCGTTGTCCTGGCTCTGAGATAGCCAGGCAAATATCATGACGAGCCTCTAATAACTCAGTTAAGAACTAGGCCTCAGTTCCTGAAAGTACTAGGCCTTGTCCAAACTCCTCCCCTCCCCCCCAGGTGATAACCAAATAAGGACAAAGCCTGGGACTTGTCCAGCCTTGCCTAGGAACAGAAAAACTATAGCCTTAGCCCACCCCTGCTAGCCCTAACCAATGAGAAAGGCATAATATGATTGCCACTTGCACAAGCCAATCCTAAGTAGAATGGTCACACTGCTTTTAAAATTCCTCTCAAGATTGTTGCCATTTTGGACAGGGGTGTGCAATCCCACATGCATGTGGAATAATAAAAACACTCTTGCTGATTGCATCGTGACTTCTTGTGGAGCCTAACAGCTCCTGGCAGTCTTTTCTCTTTTTTCCAGAATTCATTTTTTTTTGTCCTGTGCTGTCTTCTGTCTGGGCTCAGCCTTAAAACCCAGCTTTGCTGCTGAAGGGCCCAGCACTCCCCTTGTTGCTGGGGTTTGCAGCCAGGCTCCTGCAGCCTGTTTTGTGCGTGGGTCTTTAAACCGCTCCTACTTCGCCAGGTTTCCTCTGAGCTATCAAATACTTCTAATTCCTTGGCCTCTGTACTTCCTGGCCATTCCCAGGGGCTTTGGTGAACTCTCTGACTCCTCTCCTGCTCAGTCAGTGTTCTGCATCACATCCTGTTTCTAAGAACCTGCGCATAGGCTTCCCAGCATGAGGCCAGAAGGGCTCTGAGCATGTTTGTGTTCGTCCTCTAAACTGCACAAACCTCCAGTCACCTCCACCGCCTCCTCCCCTTCTTCCTCCTCCCCCTTCTCTTCCTTCCCCTCCTCTTTGTATAATTTTAGTTCATTTAGAGGTGGCCTTGGCATTTGTCTCCCTCCTGTGTGGCAAAACTGATAACCCACTTAAATATTTCAAACCTTCTCTTCTGTTCATCTGGAATGGCTATTTTAGAAATGGATTCCAAATCGAAAGTCCTTTGAAGGCGACTCAACTCATCCAGTTTCCGTGGGTACCCGTGGATTTATCTGCCTGCCATTTTCTCATTTCTCACCACAGTGCCATCTGAGAGCAGACAGAGAACCTATTGCGCCTAGGTCCGTCCCAGTGCCTGGGCCAAGGACCAAAGTACAGTTGGTACCTGGTGGTTCCATATGGAAAGCAAGAAAAAAGTTATCTAGTTAATATTTTTCTTATTCACCAGAGAAGTTTATCTTGCAGAGACGAATTCCTGAAACATGGAATTTTTCACCTTCTATACCGTCAGAACTACTATTCGGATTTGCTCCCCATTTGATTCCCTAAACCACAAATACAGCTTCAAATATGAGTTTACCTCGACCAGCATCTAAAGGGCATGCACGGTTCCTTTTTCCTTCTTTTGCTTTTACTTCCTTGACTCCATGGGAATGGAAATGAGTTTTCTTGTCCATTACCCACTGTTCTCGCTTACTGATGCTTATGCTGACTTCTGTCTGCTCCCTTTAATTTTGATCACTACGATTACAGTGATCAGTAGGGCGCATTTCCTAATTCCAGTGATTAACTCACTTGTGATGTTTCTTTTCAGATTTGTTTTATTCTATGTGTATGAGTGTTTGCCTGCGCAAATGTTTGCCTGCAAGCTAGATCTCTGCACCATATATGGGCAGCACAGGTGAGAAGCGCATATCAGGTTCTCTGGAACTAGAGTTACAAATGACTGTGAGCTGGGAATTGAACTCGGGTCCTCTGCAAGAGCAGCAAATGCTCTCAACTGTGGAGCCCTCTCTCCAGGCAGTCATTTGTTTCTAAGTGTTGTGCTGAGGTCTGGTTTTAAAAGTGGAGGATGTGACTAACGATCTCTTGCTATTTTCACTCACCTCTACAAGTTTCCTTAAAAACAATAAACAGGGCAAGATGCTAAATTAGATACATCTTCTCATGAAGAGGGGACTAGGAAGATGTTGAATCCTGCTCTGACAGGATGGAACTGTTGGGTAGACATTGTTTTAACTCCTCTGGATTTCAATGTAATCTGGAAAATAGAAAACTTCAGAACCTCCACTGGTTAAGTTCAGGGCTAATCCTGTGAAAATACAGAAAGCATATAAAACAAGCTAGGTGTGTATTGGTGAATGTTTATGGTATTTTAAAAGTCTAAGTGCTTAGTTTCAGTATGCTGAACTTTTTAAATATAAAAAGAGAAAAGCTGTGGTATATAAATATTCCAGATAGTTTAACCTTTCTAAATAATTGACATAGCTCGTCTACACTGAACTGAAGAAGATATTTAGACTGGGGAGGCAAGGGGTGCTTGTGATGGGATCTCCTTGTATACCAGGTTGGTCTTGAACTTGTGTGTGGTTGAGGATGCCTTTGAACTCCTGATCCCCCTTCTCTTTCTCCCAGGTGCCACCACCTCTGACTGGCATGATTATTTACAACATGCCCACTCTTTTACGGCTTCTCTATACAAAGAAATTTGCGAAGCAGCAAGTAACATAGAGGAATAAACCAGGGAGGCTAAACTTACTTAAGTGGAGTTCTGTGCTTCCAGTGTAGTCTAACTGGTGTGCAGGTAGAACAGACAGTGCCCAGTGCCTTAGCCATGACTAAAGCTTGGATGTTGTAAGGAATTTAGGGGATGCACAGTTTTCACATTAGTATGCCTTGGCTTGCTTGAATCCAGGCTACCGTGCCTCCTGTGCTCAAGACTTACATACAAACTGGGCTCAAACATTTGGGTTCTGTTCTCTCTTCCAATGACCACATGACATAGTCACATATGGAAAAACTAAATTGAAGTCACTGATCTTAAGTGCTGAGAATGTCTGGTGTATGTAGTGTGTGTGTTTGTGTGTGTGTGTGCACTGATGTGTATATAGTGATGTATACATATCTGATGATGAGTGTGTGTAATGATGTGTGTGGTGATCTCTGTGTGTCCACTGATGTGTATATGAATGGTGATTTGTGTGTGTGTTAATGTGTATGTAATGTGTGTGTGTGTGTGTGTGGTGGTGTGTAAACACACCTGTGTGTGAGCATGGACTCCCCTGTATATGGATTTGTCATTCTCCATCTTGCTAATTTTAGAAAGGGTTTCTCTGGGAACTGGAAACTTTTAGTTGCAATCTGGCTGGCTGGTCAATGAATCCCAGAATTCCTCTTGTCTTCCCCTTTCTGGTGCTGGGGTCACAGCTCCCCTGCCAGGCCTGACCTTTTCACCATGTGGGTACCGGGGATCCAAAATCAGATTTTCATGCTGACATAGGAAACACTTTAGCCACTAAGCTGCCCCTTCAGCCCCCACTAGAAATCCTTTCAAATAGAGGGCATCATTGCTTTGCTTTTCTTTCCCACTGCTGCTGCACAACCGAGACTCCTCTGACCCACGAAGAAGAACATACCAAACAGAATGAAAGTGGGGGCTCCCTAGAGCCCTGGATACCAAGTGCTAAGTATGATGAGTCTCAGATCAAAAAGCCACATGTGCAGACAGACACTGTATAGAGTACAAACAGACATTGTACAGTGAGCAGACAGACCCTGTACAGTGTACAGACTGACACTGTACATTGTGCAGACAGACCCTGTACAGTGAGCAGATAGATCCTGTACAGTGTGCAGATAGACACTGTACAGTGTGCAGACAGACCGTGTACAGTGTGCAGACATATCCTGTACAGTGTGCAGACAGACCCTGTGCAGAGTGCAGACAGACCCTGTACAGTGTGCAGACAGACACCATACAAAGTGTAGACAGACACTGTACCATGTGCAGACAGACCCTGTACAGTGTGCACACAGACCCTGTACAGTGAGCAGACAGACCCTGTACAGTGTGCAGACAGGCCCTGTAAAGTGTGTAGACAGACCCTATACAGTGTGCAGACAGACACTGTACCGTGTGCACACAGACCCTGTACAGTGTGCAGACAGACCCTATACAGTGTGCAGACAGACACTGTACCGTGTGCAGACAGACCCTGTACAGAGTGCACATAGACCCTGTACAGTGTGCACACAGACCCTGTACAGTGGGCAGACAGACACTGTACAGTGTGCAGACAGACCCTGTACAGTGTGCAGACACCATACAGAGTGTAGACAGACACTGTACAGAGTGTAGACAGAGACCCTGTACAGAGTGTAGACAGAGACCCTGTACAGAGTGCAGACAGACACTGTACAGTGTGCAGATAGACACCATACAGAGTGTAGACAGACACTGTACAGAGTGCAGATCAGAATTCTGTCCTACCAGCTCAACATGCAGTTGGACAATGATCATTCTCTTGGTTTCTTGGGCAGGGGAGGCGGGGCCTGGGATGGTGCATAGCAGGTCCCAATTCAAGGCAGTGACATGAGTTAATTAATTGCATGAACCAACCCAAGGCCAGGCAGAACTCTAGTTCTTCTCCAGCTATGGTTGAGAAAGACTGGACTGCCGTACAGTATACCAAATGCAATAGAGAAGGAAGATCAATACTCCCGGCATTGTCTTGGAACTTCTTAGATGCCTAGGGTCTCATCTGAACCAGAATGTGTCTTTTAATCAGCTTCCCGGGGTGACTTGTGCATATAATAAAGACATTTAAATGTAGAACTAATCATGAGCTCTTTCAGATATCATGATAAATAGCTTTTAAAAAATCTTTTCTATCTCTGTTTCTGGGTACAAACATTTAAATGCCATGCAAAAGTCAAACCAAATCTTTATGAATGAAATCTAATACTGACTCAGGGCCAGCGCTGGAATCCCATTGTAGGTTTGGTTACCGGGAATCAGCCATTGTTTGCAAAGCTGTGGGGAGATGGATGGGTGAGGGAGCAGAGATGAAGCAGGGAGTACGGACGATAGAAGGGGCATAAAGCACAGGGTACAATGGATGGATCCTCAGCTACCTTTTCATAACGATGAGGCACAAAGATAAGAGTTCATCAAAAATGAATCAATTTCCCTTCAATGAATTCTTTCATTCAATAAACAATTGTTGAACACTAATTTGTACCATGAGATGAGTCAAGTGCTGGGCCTGTAGCAAGGACAGTGACTGAGGTTTTCACTAATTTACATTCTATTGGATGAAACACAGAACAATATAAAACAAGTAAAAAGCAATATACCACGTAAATGCTAAGGGTTGCCTGGATTAGTTTTATAGTTGGTGACCAGGAGAATCTTGTTGCTGAGAACACATCGGAGTAAATGCCTGAGCTGACAAAGGGGAGGTGCGACCCCCTACAGCTTCCTGGGGCAGGCAGAAAGCACAGTGTGTCCCAAGGTCGAGAGCCAAGACCCAAGGGAAGAGAGGAAGCTGGAGCTCAGGGGAGAGGAGATCTGAGTGTGAGAAGAAGATGAACCGCAGCCTAGGACCCACTAAAGACTCCGGCTTCCATGTGGGGCATAGGCAGTCATCAGAAGATTCCACACCAGCAGAAATGGGAGCTGACCCTTGTCTTCACACGATCTCTTGGCTCCTCTGTTGGCATGGATTGAAGATCGCAGTGAAGCCAGGACACTATGGAGGTGGCTGACCTAACAGCTATCGACTTGTATCAAGGTAGTGGGTGGGGGTAGCAAAGTGGTTCCGATTCTGATGGATTTGTCCTGGAGTGTGAAGTTTTAGGGGCAAGCACTGATTGGAGTAGTTAGGGAAACGGCATCACTGTTTTCTGAGAAGAGGAAGGAACTTTTTAGGGGGAGGAGAGCCTCTACTGTTGGACACTGGATGGTTACTATACACAACCCACTGACTCCTGTTCTTCAGTGCTTCTAGCACAGACAACACTCCAATGAGTCTATTGAAAAGTATTGACTCAATTTCTAGAAGACTTCTCAAAGCAAAAAACATGTCACCCTCTGCACTGACATGAACTTCAACGAGAATTACAGCAACCAAAACTGTAACGGTAACTCAGCTTCCTGTCAAACCTTCCGGAAAAGGGATGGCCAGAAGCACTTACCCATATCCCTGGGAGTTCAATCACTAACTTAAGGTAAACTTGAAAAGTTCAAAGAATTCTCTGATCTCCAGCTATATAATCAGAATAATAATACAGCGGCTAGGGGTATAAGCTTGATGATATATCAAGTATTCAGCATTTCGGGGGCCCTGGGCGAAATCCTCAGCTCTACATGATATAGCACACACTGTGACTTGCCTGTCTTACAAGATTGTCGCAAGGACTGATGGTACCATGCTGCCTAGTAGCCATGGCTCTGGATAGCAACAAGACACAGCAAGATACTTCTGCAAGCTGATGGCTTTGCAACTGCAGATACTGTAAGTGAAAATCCATGAGGTACTTTGAAAAGTCAGACAGGTTCAGCTTTACCTCCTGTGTTAGTTTGTTTTCTGGGGCTTTCAATAAATGGTATTACAAAAGCAACTAGGGGAGGAAAGGGTTTATTTCAGCTCACAACTGATGCAGGGAACTAAAGTTCAGGAACTCAAGGCAGGAGACTAGAGCCTAGAGGCAGGAACTAAAGCAGAGTCCATGGAGGAAGGCTGCCTACTGGCTTGCTCAGGCCTCTCGCTTATGTTTCCCAGAACCACCTGCCCAGGAGTGGCGCTGCCCACAGTGGACTGGGCCCTCCCAGAACGATTGTTAATCAAGAGGCTGCCCCCACACAGTTGCTTACAGATAGGCTGATGGAGACGTTTTCTCAGTTGAGGTATCTTTATCCCTGATGACCCTAGCTTGTATCAAACTGACAAAACACTGACCCACACAGCCACTGAGGCCGTAGACAGCTAGCAAGCCTTCATCCCTGGAAAGGGGATGTTAAAATGTCCTTCTCAGCAGAGTGCTTTGATAGTCAAGGATTTCTGGCATCTGTCATCTTGCAATGCACACATCTGAGCAGTGGCCAATGGCTGGATGAAGAGATACGTGTGTAGCTTGTAACTGAAGGTTTCTCTCCCACCTGCCAGGTCCCGAGTAAGCACTCTGAGGCTAAATATTAATTACAATCTGTTTGACTGATGGCTCAGGCTTATTACTAATTAGGTTTTCCATATTAACTTAAATTTACATGTTATTAATATGTAAAAACCTAATTAGTAACATTAATCTATGTATTGACACATGGCCGTGGTGTTATCTCACATCTTGCTTCTCTGGTGGCTTCTGGCATCTCCCTTACTCTGCCTTCTTTCTCCCTGTATCTGTTTGGATTTCCCACCTAGCTATTTTTTTGCCTTACCATAGGCCAAAACAGCTTCTTTATTAACCAATGGTAATAATACATATTCACAGCATACAGAAGGGTGACCCACATCAATAGTTTCTGCTTGTGTAAAAGTTTTAGTTGAATTATCTACAAGATATATCTATCAGCTATATTTTAAAGAATAGCAGTCCTGTGTGGACAGCTGTGAGCTGTGAACTTGGACTAAACTTGAGGAAGATGAGCCTGGTAAATCAGGCCCATTGTCCCAGCTGCTTGGAGAGCTGAGATAAGAGACCAAGGTGTCAAGGCCTGCCTAAGTAGCCTAGCAGGTCTTCAAAATGAAAAGTAAAGGGACTGGAGACTTGGCTAAGAGGTTAAGAGCACTGGCTCTTCTTTCAGAGGACCCATGTTTAATTCCCAGGACCTACAGTTTATAACTCTGCCTGCAGGGATTCTGACACTCTTTTCTAGCATCCATGAGCCCTGCACACATGTGATGCACAGACACACATTTAGGAAAAATACCTATATACATACATTTTTTTGTTTTGTTTTGTTTTTGTTTTTTGAGACAGGGTTTCTCTGTGTAACAGCCCTAGCTGTCCTGGAACTCACTTTACAGGACAGGCTGGCCTCGAACTCACAAAGATCTGCCTACCTCTGCTGTCTCAGTGCTGGGATTAAAGGTGTGCACCACCATACCCAGGTACACATGACTTTTAAAAGGTAAAAAAAAAACAATAAATAAAAAAAGAATGGGGCTGTGAATGTAGTTCAGTGGTAGAGTGTGTGCCCAGCCTGCACAGTGCCTTGGATTCAATTCCAAGTACCATAAACAAAACAACCCCACACATACAGAAAAAAAGAGTTTAAACTTAGTCAAGGCTCTAATTAATAACTGGGCATTTTTCCCATTTCAAAAAGAAATCTATAACAAACATTAGAAATACAGACTCCTGTGCATGTGGAGGGGATATATGCATGGTGGCACTGGGCCTGGCCTCTACGCATGTCTTCATGAGTCTGACCACATGGTGCTCCATATTCTATTCCTAAAGGCAGAAGGAATTTCAAGTATGTCCTAAACTGTAAACAAGTCTCTCAGTGATGTCCTTCACCATTTCCCCTGGCCTCCATTTCCCCTGGCCTCCGTTTCCCCTGGCCTCCGTTTCCCCTGGCCCCAGCTCTGGCCACTGCCTGTTGGGCTATACTCTCTCACTGGTGTGGGGCTGCTTGGCGTTCCTAGCACCTGCTCACAGACTGGTTCCTTGAGGCTCCTATGGCCTTGTATCTATCTACAGTTCAGCCTCTCCGGAGGATACGGGCGCCATTCCTGTGAGCAGCTGCTGGCTCCACAGCACCCAGGAGTCTCTTTCAAGACGACAAGCCATGGCTCTTCTCTTCATCTTTGATGTGGTGAGGCTGCAGCTGTCCACACAGCCGAGCCCAGAACATGTCTGCTTCACACGGACAATAAAACACTCGAGTCGACAAACAACATGTGATTTAGTTCATCTAACCCAAGGGCTCTGCTTATGCCAAAGACACACACACCTGGGAGACTCACAGGTTAAGGAACCCAATAGGTTGCTGAAGTTTCTTGAATGGGAAGGGGGAGCAGACCGTGTCCTACTGCATTATCTCCTCCTGTCTCCAATATCACGAGACACTGAAGAGAAATATACAGTTAAGTCGTGTTTTCATTCCATGATGACGACATTCTCAAGTGCCCCTGGGATCTGCTACAATGCAGATGTTTGCAGCTGCAATGAGTTTGACATGCTTCAAAATCACCATGGAATGTGCCCGATCGTGTGAAAGTACAGCGCACAGCTAACGGAATAAAAGCCATGCTGGGTCGGGGAGAACACATCTTAGCATGTCCTCAAGAATCACAAATATGAGTCATTGAGGCATTTGGGAGATTTAATTACTAATATGTGTGGCATGCATATAGAAAACATATATCCTAACTGCAGAATTTCCCAGGCACTCATTGTGAAAAATTTTAAAACTTGAGAGAAGACGGTACAATTTTGTGCCTTGTACCAGTGTGCCCAGCACCCATCAAGATTTCCCTACGCTTGCCTTATGACATAGCCAGCTGTTCATCCCACCGCCAAACTATCAGTTTTTCTTGTTGTATGGTTTGTGATCTTTTCTTCAGACAACATGGCAGAGAGGCAATCACTTAAAGAGTCAAATGTAATCTTCCAAAACGCAACTGTTAGCTCCTAGTCTGAAGATTATATATTCTCAGCACTTCATTTAGAGACTTCAGCAATCAGATTTCAGAATGAAAGCTTGCTGTCTTTAAAGTCTGGGGAAGAACACACAACTAATTAGTAACGAAAGCAGCCTTACAGCCCCCATACTGCCTTTACAGAATATACTCTCGCAGAGGGAGAAGGCAGCTACCTGCCAGTTAGAGGAGGAAGGGGGAGGACAAGGAGAAAGGGAAGGGGGGTTGAGAAGTGTTCTTTCTTAGAACCTTGGAATATCTGTATTATCAGAGGGACACACAGCTGAATTAGCTGTGAGGTTTCAGAAGGAGCCAGAATTAAGAGCCGAGCAACTGTGGAAGTTGTCCCGCTGTGTAATCAACCGAAAAAAATCTCTGCTAAAATGCCCAGTTCCAGAAGTCTTTTATATGCCCCCAGCTCCTAAAAATTATGAAATGTCATAGTGTGGAGATTAGAGGCAAGCCTTGGCAGCCTAACCCAGCCAGCCAGATTCATAGACCTTCACAGTGAACATGAGCACCCAGGGGATGCGTCCAGACTGACAGCCCCTCTAAGGTGGATGTGTTTCTAGAGGGTGCTAAAATTAACCTCCGCTTCACCAGCGATCGATCCCCACTGTTACACAAGCACACCACGGAAGGTGCGGAGCCCTACAGACAAGAACGTCTCAGTTTATCCGCTACCCAATCATGTTTCTGTGTTTTGGGCAGCAGATAGTAACGAAAACTTAAAATCAGTTCATCTTTAGAGTTGAGTTTCTGAATCCGTCAAACAGGAAATGAGGTTTTCTTTTCTTTCCTTTTTAAAGCAGGGTCTCATGTAGCTCGGGCTGGCCTCAGTCTAGAGGATGACCTGGGAGTTGTGTGTGGTCTTCCTGACTTTATGTCCCAAGGCCGGGATCACAGGTGTTTCCCACATGGCTGACTTACAGCTGGTGATGGGAGCCAGGATCTGTGAGGCTAAAGCCAGCGCTCAGTTAAGTGAATCTCACCCCAGCCCTCCCGCCCCAGCTTTGCTTTCCTTTTCCCTGTATCCTGTAACTGTTGGAGTCTCCAGGTCCTGTTTCTCAGGCCTCAGTTAGTGACTATGATAATTTACCGGCAGCCATGAAGTTTGTAATTTAGAGTTAGTGCAAACTTCTTCGGAAACATTCGAAATTTCCCTTCTTGGGCCTTACCTAAAACTAGCTCAGCTTTCTGGATTTTGAACAAGCCTCTGAGGTAATTCTTTAGGTGACCAATATTTGAGAGCGGCCAGAGTGAAGAACTGCACACTCAGGGGGTCTGCCACTGGGCTGAGGGTGTCAAGCAACCTGTGAACATCTTTCTTCTCTGTGAGGAATTCCCTTTGGCCCCCGAAGAAGCCAGATTCAGCCAGTGTGCTGGAGTGGATCGGGATGGGAATGAGATCCTAAAATTGGGTGTAGTTCTGATTTTAAATCTGTACAGGAACTCAAATTGCCCTGTGTTTAGGGGGTGATCTTGAGGCTTCATGCCAGAGAAGAACTCACACCAAATGCTGCCCTGTTAGCAGAGGTGGTTGGAGATGGAACACACCCTCTTTTCTCCCAGTCATGGTGAAACACACATTTTACTTTGTTCTGCTCATGCATAACCTGAAAACTATGTTTCTGTTGTAATGTGGGATACACTTAGCTAGGCTTTGTCTTCTATTTGCCTACCATGCTAATTTGATTGCCTAGCCATCAGCAGAGTCAGCTGGCTTTCCATAAACACTGCCTCAACACCTCTGCTGAGGTCTTGAGTCTAGCTAATGATGCTGTGGGAAAAACAGGTTAGTGTTGGCACAGCATCTTCCTCCCAAAGGGAGCTGAGTGGATCAGCTTCGCTGAGCTTGGCTCTAGGGAAACCCTGCTGCTTCCTGTGTGGTGTGCGAGGCGATGCACCCTGCACCCAGTTAATCTCCATTCACCCATCCATTATGATATTTTCCATCCAAAGAGCTTTTGTGGGGGACTGAACTTGGAGTTTTCTTTTATTAAAAGTAACGCAATAGTAATGACTTTCTATGTCTTTTGCTAACTTCAACCAACGCTGTACAGGGGCTTAGTAAATCCAAAAACAGTAGTGCTCCATAAACGGTGGCTATTATTGTATTGAAAAACAGTATCATTTTTTAAAGTAAGCAGTAAGCTCATACACTCTTCAAGACTTGTCCTAGAAGGGGCTGGAATGTTAAAGTCCGTCCATTGGTCACTGTTTTACAAGGTTTCCTGCTTGGTTTGAAGCTCCGTAAATGAGCTGTGTGCAGCCTAATCAGACGAGGCAAAAAGCAGCAAAGAAAATATGTGGGTCAATAACCTCCAGAGAAGGCCACAGGAAATGAATGTGTTTAGCTTCAAACAGATAAGGGGAGGGCCATTCCACCCCCATGCTCTCCATTTCCTCATCTTCAAAGTGGCTCTAATGACGGTTGTGCTCCTGGGGACAAATCAAGAGCAAGCCCATGAGATTTTGTCACATTCTAGGCCGGCAGGCCTGGGTCAGCTGAGTTATCTCTCCGGTTTTTAGTTCCTTAATCTGTAAAATCTGAACAACACTGGGAAATACCTGACAGACATGAGAATTCTTGGTTCCTAAAAACAGCCCTGGCAGCCAATGAGTGCAAGCCTGGAATGCATAGGTTAGCTTTCTGGGGCTTACATAGCAAAGCCTATGCAAACATGGGTGCTTAAACCACAGAAACTCCTTACTCTGTAATTCCAGAGGTAGGAAGCATGCAATCAGTCCACTGTACTCCCCCAAAGCCCACGAGGAATCTTTCCTCCCCTCCCCTCGCCCCTGCTCCCCCACCCCGCTTTTGATGACTTGCTGGACAATCCTCGGCTTTCCCTTCCCTGCAGTTGGACACGTCCAAAGCCAACCTCCCTGGCCCTGTCTGTCTTCATGCCACCACACTGAAGGAAGGCCTTGTCTTAACTAACTCCATCTGCAACAGCTCTAACTGCAAAGGTGATCACTTTCTGAGGTGCCGGGCGGTAGAGCCTGCAGGACCCCCTGATGGAGGAACACACAGAAACATGCAAGAGAGTGTCCTGTCTGCCTGCCTGATTTGCAGCAAGAATCATGGGTAGTCATGAAATACAGATGTCACCATTAACCTATGGTGTCACCATAAAATGCCAGTGCTGCCTGTGGTTTCCAAAACTCTTCAAAGATGTACTCCTGAGAGGAGCCATATCATCTAATACAAGCATGATTAGCCCGGGTGCAGTGGGGCAGACCTTGACAGGCAAGAGGATTGGGAGTTCAAGGCCAGCCTTGACATGTGAGTTCAAAATTAGCCTGGGCTATGTGAGATCCTGTCTACAAAAACCAAAAATTCTAACTCAAAATGATTCAGATGACATCTTTGAAATGGGGTGCACTCAAGTTGTGTTCTGCTTTCAAAATAGAATGGGAAATGGGACAAATGCCCCCACTGTAAGATAACGCTGCTCCAGCCAAAGAACCAGGATGACCTAATGTTTCAGACACTAAAGTTCATTTATTACTATCTTTAATTGTACATATGTGTGTGCATGCACACACATGCTCAAGGGCATGCATTTGTGTGGGCAAGTGTGTAGGCTTGTGTGTGCATGCTTTCATGTGTGCGCTTGTGTGTGCATGTGTGTACATGCATGTGTATGTGAGGTTTAACATCACTGATGCCATTTTATCTTAGTCTGCTGAGCTGCTTACAAGACGGTGCTGAGCAAAAGGGTTTGATTCTTCTGACAGACACAATCCACCCAGGAAGACAAAAGCTATCCTCTTCTGCATTTATAGCTCTGGGCCAGGTCACAGCAGACAGCTCTGTCACCCTTATTTGGAGACATTCTGTCCCACACTCATTCTTTCCATACCTTTTTCCTGTGTTTATGCCACATTTCCTTTAGAAACCTGTCTGTGGTTATCTGACTTGATGTTGTGTACTGGCCGCTGGCTGTTGTGAGGGCTGAGGGAACTGAGCATTGTGTTCCCATCCCATCTTTCCTTTGTACAGACCGAACAATGGCTACTCCATCACTTGGTGGTTCTATCTGTTCCTAAGGAAAACTCCCCATCACTGTCTGGAATGGCTGTGCTAACCTCCCACCCACGGTGGGTAAGACCCGCCCCTCCATATCCTCACCTGCCTTTATTGCGATGCTGGCAGAGGTGATGTGATCCCCCACTATGGTTGTGACTTAGATTGCCCTTGAGGGTGTTGAGCATCCTTCACACATTGTTAATCGCTCTGTATCTTCTGAGAAATGTTTAGGCTGTTTGCCCTAAATTTAAGCTTTTGTTTTGTCACCTTAATTTCTTAATACTTGTTTGACAGTTTTGTATGTGCGTGTGTGTATGTGTGTGTGTAATGAATTCCATTGTTTCACCCCTGTCTCTCACTCTCATACTCCTCCCTCTCCCTGTGAAACTTTTCATCCCAGCAAATCTCCGTCCTTCCTTCAATACTGGTTTTATGTGTGACTCACTGAGTTTAACTGGAGTGGGGCTATTTGCTAGAGCATGGGCAACTTATCAGCTAAACCATGGGAGAAAAGGACACCCTTCCCCCAACAACCCTTAACTGACAACAGTCCCTCCTGGGCCCCTTCCCATCCAGGACGAAAGGCTGAGACATCAATCTCTGCAGGCCTTGTGCAGGTAAACATGAATGTGGTGCGTTCATGAGCCATGTCTGTCACATCCAGATGCCTTTGCTGTGTCTCCTCACCCTCCGACTCCCACCTTCTTCCCTGATGCTGCTTCTGCCATCTTCTCTAGGTCATAAAGAGGATGCTCTGGCTGTCCCATTTAGGGACAAGCACCTATTCTCAGCACTCTGGTCAAGTAAGGGTTTCTGCAGTCACCACTACCCACTCTAGTAAGAAGCTTCTCTGATGAAAGCTGGGCATGGCACTGGTCTATAGGTGTTAACACGACTATTTAGGAGTTAGTTTAACAACATGAGCATTTATCACAACAATGACATTTCCTCCCTAAGGCTTATGGCCTTCCCAGAAATGGGCTCTTGGACTATAGAACCAAACATCAATTCCCTGCCAAGGAGCAGGCCTCAAATGTAATCATGAAACAGTTGGTTACCCCCACAACAATAATGCCATTATTGCCCTGGAGGGCACACCTTGCCTGGCACACCATGGCTGCTAGAATGGTTCAAGACTGTTGTTGACTTCTCTCCTAGACAGCCTGCATAGCACTAGATTTACTAATTTTTAAATGAACATCTTGTAAGAGTTCTTTGCTGTTCATCTGTCTCTGCTTTCTTTCTTTGACTTATCTTGCTACACATAACGACTGATGTGAAGCCATGTGGTAGTGACAATACAGACTGCAGCCACTGCCTTCCTTCATCGTCAGCGGTCCATAAGGGCCGGCTTCGATGGCTCAAGAATAGCTCTCGCTTCTCTCCTCAAAACTAGAGGGACAGAAGAACAGAGACGGGCTTGTTCAAGGCTGGGACTGAAGAAGAAAATGGAAACTTCTGTCTCACATCTCTTTCCAGTGAGTTTTTACATCAGCAGGCGTTTTGGAGAGGAAGGATCCAGAGAGGCAGTGCATGGTGTAGGTCTGGCAGAACCTAGGCAATCTTTTCTTCAGCAGAAAGGACCAGGAAGGAGTAGAGGGTCAGAGTCAGAGAGGAGACAAACAGTTCATATGACCTTGTGGTACAAAGAGGCCAAGGTGGTAGGGCCACCTGAGCTCACAGACCTGAAAATACCCTGGGCAATAAAAGCAGAACCTGTCCCCTCCAAGCAAACACTAAAAACAGGAGAGGGAGCTCCCCTGGGGAAAGAAATCACACTTTTGGACAAGAAAGCAATATACCCTTGGAGCACAAATGTTTCCTGTCTACTTTTGGTTTTAGCTACATTTTAAAAATTAATGTTCAGTTGCATTATAAAGCAGAAATGACTGTGGAAGAGCAATCTGTCCCGCTGAAATGATGAAACACCATTTTGCCTGTGTAATAATGGCCAACTTATTAGTTGACTCTGGACTCACTTGACTCAGTAGACTCAATCTGACGCAAGCTGAGGTCACTCAGGGACAATAAAGGAAACGGATTGTCAACTTCTTTCTGGTTTTGCTACATCTTCCCTTGAGAAGAGCACTCATCTGGATTTATAATGCCATTTTACAACTGCAGGTTCATTTAAAAAGACTTTCCCATAAGAAAACCAAAAGCTTATGTTCACTTTGGGGAAGCTTCGAGCTCCGTCTTCAGCAGCTGTTCCAGCTGGCCATCCTTTTCCAAACCCGTGTTTGGACCAAAGACATCTGAAGTCTTTCAGAAGTCCAAACTTTCGGATCAAAGGAAGGCCAAGAGGAGAAGGCCTACCCTTCCTCCTGAGGTAGCAAGCTCAGCCTGTCTCTGCTTCGGTAGGCATTCTCTTTATTTATGAAATTCAAGGGCACTTTCTTTAGAACACAGAAGGACAGCTCATGTCCTGCTTTCTCTGCTCTCATACAAGCTTTCTTGATTCCTCGGTAGTCAAGTCTAGAGTCCCACAGCCACGCTGGATCTCCACTCCTGCCTTCTACCTGAGACTCCATTTACAGAAACAGTATTGCTCCATCATCTGTAAACAATGCATTTTCTGCATCGCTCTAGGAGTGGTTAGATTTTCCCCCAAGATTCATGTGTGATGTTTGATTGGCTATAACTATTTTGCTTGGCCGAAATGTCTGGGGTGAAGATGGAGACCCAAGAGATTTTCATTTAGAATGACCTTTACCTCTTCAGATCTACTCACCTGGTGTTCAGGTCAGCCTCACGGCAGTTACTCCATTCATTAAGTTGAAATTCCACATCAGTTGGGTGCAAGCAGATAAATGGGTGATGTTGCTCAGTAAGTACAGGCAGGAGGATCAAGACGTTGATATCATCCTCAGCTACATAACAAGTTTGACCCAGCCTGGCCTACATGAGACCCTGAGGCCAGTTGCTGTGTTGAGTACCAGGACCCATGGGGAACACATGGTTTCAAGGAACTCAACATCCTTGTCTGTCCAAGAGAATTCACTCAACAAAAAAGGCATCTAAGAACAGAATAACATCAACAAATCCATTCAGCCCCCTGTGGAAGAAATGTCCAGACCAAGAGGCAGGAATGTAACATGGTCAGTACTGCTTAAAATCTCTGTAACTGAAGTTGATTGGTTGTGTTCCTTAAAAAGTCATTAAGTATACATTCTAAATATAAATTATCTTGACACAGGAATACTTTCTGAGGCAAGTATTTAATTTATCGTGTCTTTAGGGAAAAAGAAAATTCTGTGTAATTGCACAGAAACAATTTATTTCCCACTGAAACAGGAAGACTCTCTCTCTCTCTCTCTCTC
>LOJH01004649.1:8968-35837 GCA_001685095.1 Ellobius talpinus | reverse complement strand
GGTTGGTCCACCCACTGAGGCAGTGTGCCTGTTCTAATGGGAGCTCATCAAATCAAGCTAGACTGGGACTTAATGAGCATGTTATCAAAGCGGACTCTCTGATTGTGGCTGACAATGGGGGCTGACTGAGAAGCCATTCATAAAGGAAGTGGGACTTATTTTTACAGCATGTTCTGGCTTTTTGAGACCCTAGTCTATATGGATGCACAGCTTCCTAGGCGTGGATGTAGGGGGGAGGGCCTTGGACTTCCCACAGGGCAGGGTTCCCTGCTCTCTCTCAAGCAGGGAGGGGGAGGGAGGAGGGTGAGTAGGGGAGTGGGAGGGGATTGAGAGGAGGGGAGGAAGTGTAAATTTTTGAATGGAAATATAAAAAATAAATTAAAAAAGAAATATAACAAATGCAAACAAAACAAAAGAAACAACAACAAAAAACCCCATCTAGCCAACTTTGACTTAAATATTGTGTTCAAATGAAATTAGAGGCTATGTGAGCAGATGAGGTTTATTTTCTTTTTTTTTTTAATTATATGGTTATGTTTATGTGTGAGTTTGTATATGTGAGTGTAATGCATGTGGAGGCCAAAGAAGGCTTCTGAGCCCGGTCCTCTGGAACTGGATCCCATGAAGCTGGATTTCCAGCTAGCTGTGAGCCTAACCCTCCACACTGTGGCTTCTGGGAACCACCTCAGCAAGAGCAATGCCCTGCTCTCTTAACTGCTGAGCCACCTCACCAGTTCAGCAGATGAGAGTTTTAAGAGCTGTAAAGCCCAAGAGAAGCAATGAATTGAATGTCGAGTATTGCTATTTATGAGGTAATAAAAAATAAAATAAGCAGTAGAGAACAAAAGAGAAAGAAATCTTCACCAAAACCCAGCTAAAACGAGGAGTGGTACGTGAAATGGGACGAGCTAAACCTGGAGAGCGTTGTAAGGGAAGAGTAAGCAACAGCACACAACTTTGCTTTAAAATAATCGTTGCTTTAAATGACTTTAAAATCGTTGCAATTAGAATACTCTCCATGGAGAAATAGTGAAGTCATTTGTGTAATTTCTCTATCATGTATAATTTTTCAGTTCCTTAGTGACTTGAGGCAAACATATTGCACTGGTGGAAAAGTACGATTCAAGTAATGAGCTCCAGTAGGTGTTGCTAAAGAATTTTTCTTCAAGTTTTCTACTTTTGGTCTGTCTATATGATCGTGTGTGGTGTGTACATGGGGCTGTGGAAACCAGACATCAAGGTTGTGTGTATTCTCCAATTGTTCTTCACATTATATCTTTAATAGCATATTAACCTTTGCTTTTAAAAATAAAGTCAACTATACTGAAACTTCAAAATTGTGATTATTGAAAATATACTTTTAACTATCATCATCAAACTCTCTTATACAAATAACTAAAAATCTTGTTTAAAAATTAACAAAGTTTAATAGTAATTACATAAATTACAGCCTATAGAAATATTAAAATAATAAAAAACAACATTATCCCAAATTTGGATTCTCGTAGAATCGCATGTGTCCACTGATCACATAAGGAGCTATTTTTGCCTTGAAAACGTGTTAGACCTTGAGAGAAGTATACTGTATGTGTAAGTTCATTAGCACACATTTTATCCCTTTTGCTTTGTTATTCCTCCCTTTTATCTTTTCTAAATGTTATATCATACTATATGTGCATTTGTTTACATATATGCATGTATTCATTATAGTCTGGAATTTGAACATGAGGAAGAACATTCACTTTTATTTTCCTTTATGAATTTGATTGAATTTGCTTAATATTATGCATCTAAGTCTATCAATTTTCCTGAAAATTTTGTGATTTATGTGTCTTTTGAAGCTAAACACTGTTCTATTTTATATATGTACAATATTTTCATAATCATCATCTGTTTATTGACAGCTATGTTCGTGCTATTTCTTTGCTGGTGAATAACCATGGGATACACATATTGTCCTTTGGTTAGAAGCCCAGGAGTGAAAGAGCTGGGTCATATGGTAGTTCCAGATGTAATTTTTTGTAGAACCTCTACACTGATTTCCAAAGTGGCTATATTAATTTTTATTCTTATCACAGTGAATAAAGGTTCCTCTTTTTTCTCATCTCTATTATTTCTTGTCAAGATTTTTGATGATAATCATTCTGATGATGTGAGATGGTATTTCAAAATAGTTTTAATTTGCATTTTCATGATGACTGGGGACGATAAACATGTTTAAAGACAGTTGATGGCCATTCGGATTTCTTTTTGTGAAACTGTCCATTCAATTCATCAGCTTTCTTGCTGACTGGCAATTTTATTTTCTTGATATTTCATTTTTGCATTTCTTTATATATCCAGTTCCTATAATGCTTTAAATGGGAGTGTTCTCCATAGGCTCAGCTATTTGAACTCTTGTTCCACAGCTGGTAGTGCTGCTACGAAAGTCTAAGTGGTGGAGGCTTGCTGGAGGAAGTATGTTACTGAGGAGGGCTTTGAGTGTTTATAGTCTCACCCCATGTACAGTTCTCTCTCTCTCTGCTTTGTGTTTGAGGCTGAAGATAAGAGCTTCAGGCCTCCTCCTCCTGTCACTATGCCTCCTGCTTGCCGCCGTGCCTCCCCACCATGATGGCCTCTTATCCTTCTGGGACTGTAAGCCAAAATAAACCCTTTCTTCATTAAGTTGCCTTGGTCATGATATTTTATCACACCAATCCCCAAACTAATATAGCCCCTTTTCTAAATATAACAGACATATTGTAATACCTGTCAAAATTGTGATGTCATATCTCAGAGAACTAGAATTCTTATCAAACTACCAAAGACCACAAATAGCCAAAATGATTCTAAGGGGTAAGGATACAGATGGCACTATCACAATATCCAGCCTTAAATTATATTACAGAGCTGTAGTGATAAAGACAGCCTGGTACTGGTGTAAAAAACAGACTGGTAGATCAATGCAACAGAATAGAACAGAATAGACGACCCCAAAATAAACCAGGAAAGCTATGCCTTCACAATTATTAACAAAGGAGGCCAAAACACAGTGAAAAGATAGCCCAGTTGACAAATGGTTCTGGAAAACTGGGCTTATAGCAGCGGAAGGTATTAGATTCATGTATTTTCCCTCGTATAAGGAGCAACTTCTAGATGAAATCAAGACACTGGAGTAGACGAGAACATTCTGAACAGAGCAGCACCAGCACAGGAACTAGTATCAAGTTTCCACAGATGGGACCTAATCAAGCAAAGTCTTTACCAGCTAGCTACTCAGTTTTTTAAAAAAGACAAAGACTCTCACTGAACCCAGAGCTCACCAGTTTGGTTAGGTTGCTTAGCCAGTAAAGCCCCAGGGAGCCTCGTCTCTTCCTCCCCAGTGCCAGTATTAGAGATGTGCTCTACTGAACCTGGCTTTTTCACGTTGATCTGGGGACTGAACTCAGGTCTTCAGGCTTATGTGGCAAGTAACTAAACCATAAGCTCACCTCACCTCCCTTCCACTTTACAAAATTTTCAATACTCTAAAACCAAAACTTGTAATTTTTACATAGCAATGGCATCTATCCAAGGAGTTTATACTTGTGACATGAATTAGTTTGCTAATAGGAACTCCAGGATAAATCCTCTACAGCAACAAGAAAGCCTCACAAGAAGAATTTCAAGCTGGGTGTAGAGGCTCACACCTGGGATTCCAACAGTTTGGAGGATGAGGCAGGAAGACTACTAAAAGTTGCAGGCCAGCCTTAGACTACAGAGTGAGCAGAGTGAAAGCCAAAACAGACCAAGAAAAGAAAGCTGAATTTGATCATCTGATTAAGGGCTTGGTGAGTACTTCAAGCAGCGGGGCTCGTCATTCCCTTCCAGAATTAGCTCATCTGTTTCCTTTGGACAACTTTCACTTTTCTAATTTAGAAGCATTCCAAAAATGATCATGATGCCATGGACATTAGCAACGGTGACCTTCTAACAGCAGTAACAACCTCATTATCACCCCTGCTGCCAAAACCAAGCAGAACATACTGTGATCCTGGCTTCAGATAAACAAGACAGAATGAAGGTTTTCTCGGTGCTCCTGGTAACTGGGCACAGCTCTCAAAGGATCCTAGTGCATTCCTCGGACACCATGGCGCTCTGATTGATGGCACATTAAGTCATTAAGTACAGTCTCAAAGCTGAGGATGAGGCCACACCAGGCTCACACACATTATATATGGAGACATTTTGGAAGAAGCCCTTGTGATGGGGGAATACATGTGACAATGTTTCTCCTTTAGCTTCTTTCTTTTCTTTGTGAGGTGAGTCACAGTGTTTCAGAACTAAAAGGAGGCCCCACTCACTCCTGGTTTCTGGGACACTGTCAAGATCTTTTTCTAATAAATAAATAAAACCTTTCTAAATTGCCCCTCGTTTCCACTCAGGTACTTCCTCATTACTCATTGTATGTTTCTTTTGCTCATTCATCAAATATTTTCTAATTCCTGCGCTACATGCCTGTGCCTGATAATCAGCTAATAATAAACAAGATAAAAGTTTAAATCTTGACAGTGTGGTTTGTTTTGTTTGCTTGCTTTTTGTTTTCCAGCAATGCCACATCCCCAACCAGGTACTTTACAGCTGTTCCTACCACCTACCCACAAACATACAGAACGTCTTGGGATGCTGATTTTTTTTTACTGGAACCATGGATAAGGGCATGAGGATTATCGTATGAGTAGCCTAACCTCTAATCACTGATGAAAGGGGCAGGGCTGAATATGCTCCTCTCTGACGGCTTTTGGACAGTAAATTTATTATATGCCAATTTCCTGAGGCTGCAAAAAATAAGCATACTTTCTCTTCTTGCTAAATGCTGTGAAAGCAACAAAGGCAATATGGTAGTTTAGAGAGGGGAGAGGGTCAGCTAGTATGATCTCACTTGGGACACGCAGAAAGCACTCCATCTAGGAAACGGACAAACTAAAGTAGGAAGGAGGACAGGCAATCGACCAACTAAAGCAATAAGTAAGTATGGAGGCTTGCATGAAAAGATGTGACGTATTCAGGAGGTAGGAAGAGAACTGGGACCACAGTGACAAAATGTCAATGAGCAGGGATTGCAGAGAGGCACAAGGACAAAGTTCAATTTACCCGCAATAAGAAGTTACGGAAGATAATACAGTGAAGGACGCATGATTTGACAACACAATTAAAGGGTTGCTGCCCAGTCCTGGAAGAGAAGAGCAGGGTGGAGTTGTACATGAACACGGAGAAGCCAGCCAGGAGGCTGCTGCAGTGCCACCGCTGGAATGAAGGTGGAGGAGCTGACTGGTTAGGTTACAGGACGGCAGGGTGACCACAAGCTGGACGACAAGGGGAAGGAAACACGTTGAATCATGGATGTGTTGGACAGACTGCGTCTGCTCTCCTTTCATCATGACACATACGGGGGAAAAATCAACTTGTACAGAAAAGGGGTTTTCCCCCCTCACAGTTTTAGTCTGTGATAAGTTGGCTTTGGGCCTGGGCTAAAGCAGTACATCAACCAGTGAGCACGTTGATGGAGCAAAGCCACCCATCTCGTGACCAGTAACCAATCAGAGGCAAAGAAAGAAAAGTGGGTCCCACAATTCACTTTAAGGGCACTTGCTCAAGTGACCTTCCTTCCTCCCTCTAGGCTTCACCTCTTAAAAATTCACCAACCTTCCTGCAACACTAAAATTTGGGAGCAAGCCCTTAAAACGTACGCCTAGCAGAGAGGCTCAAAATCTACAATATAGTGAAGGGATGGCAGGTATCTTAATAACCGATGTACACAATCACATGGTGACCATCAAGAGTTCTGAGAGACTGGGACATGAAGATTCACACAGACCTGTGGAAATGGAAGCCTGACAAGACAGTGTTTGGGAAAGACAAGTGATTTTGAGATCTCCTTGGGAAGTTCTTTCTTCACGGTTTATCAGAGGGGGCAGACATCTGGAGATGTGGAGGTTTAGCAAAGCAGCGTTGCCTATGGTGACAGGGCAGGAGAGTCTCCAGCTCCTATTCAGAAAGGATGGAGACGACAAGCAAAGCTTGTGAGGAGCAAGCTCGCAGCCCTTTACAAACACATTCAGGACCAGGGCCCCAAGCTCACTTGGAGGTTTGCCACTGGAATTCACCTCAGAAGCAGAGAATTAGTCACAGGATTCCAGGTAACCACAAAGGAGAAGAGGGACGCAAACTACTCGCACAAGGAAGCCCTGTGTGCCTGGCACTTAGCCAGAGCATACTAATCCTACCAACTAGCCTGTGAGAACGACATGGCTTCGTTCTTCTTTCAGAAGCACAAACTAGAGCTCACAGTCATTGAGGAACAAGCTCAATGAATTATGGAAAATATTCAGAGGATGCTGAGTCTGTATCCCAGAGTACCACAATTCCAAAACATTCATCCCTTTCCCGAAACCCAGAGACTAAGCAGTGAAATGCACTGTCAATTCCATCATGTGGCTTTGGCCACTGAGTGTCTGTCAGTGCGGGGATTCCATGGAAATCCGGCTTAAGACACAGAGTCTACAGGCTCCTCGCTGAATTTTTATTTTGCCACCTTCCATTAGTGTGACTGTGCTGGACTCTGTCACTTGCTTCTGTGAGTCTCTCTCTCTCTCTCTCTCTCTCTCTCTCTCTCTCTCTCTTCTTTTTCCTTTTTTTTCGGCAGGGTTTCTCTATGTAGCTTTGGAGCCTATCCTAGAACTTGCTCTGCAGATCAGGCTGTCCTTGAACTCACAGAGATCCACTTGCCTGTGTCTTGCAAGTGCTGGGATTAAAGGCGTGGGCCACCACCACCCTTCTTTGAGTTTTTACAAGGTGTTAATGATATGAGCTCTGGTCCTCTACATGGCACAGTCAGGTTCTGCGTGAAGGACAGACGACATAACATTGGAAACTTCACCAACTGTCTTTGCCTCTGAGCTCAAGTTTGCCTGTGGTCTCTTTTGCTATCTTCATATTGTTGCTTATATGTACAGTAAGAGACCACAGTTGGCTCCAGTCAAGCTGCTGAGATAGACACAACTTTGCCATTGCTGAGAAGTAATGTTTTAAAGAAAATAATTCAGAATTAAATAGAGGGTTTGGGAAATGAATCCCATTTTCCTTTCTCTGCAGCTTTGAATGAATGAATGCTTCTTGGTGCTCGGTCACAGCCTGGTTACGTCTCCTTTCGTAGGTGACTGAAATGGCAGAGAGTTGGTTAGAGTTGGTTCCAGTCTTTCTCTTACCAGTGTGGGATCCATGCTCCTTCACTGCCCTCTCTGTGTGACTGTCTGAAACACAGAATCAGATTCTACAGGAGCACTAAGCTCTCTTAAAAGTAAGGTAGTATTTCACAGTGCACTTACTGAGTTTACAACATGCAGCAGACACGAGCGATTACAGCACTGAGTGATTGTATTGGTAGCAAAGGACTGCACTTGTGAACTGTATTAGTGATTGCTGAAAGGGAAAAAGTTCTTAAGATGTTCAGAGGAGAGTTATTGAGTTATTGAGGAGATAACAACCACAATATCAGAGGTGACTGCTGAAGTCACCTGGAGAAAAGTCTGGAGGAGAGTCAGTCCAGAGACTCACCTTCAGCCACCTGGAGCTTGGAGAGGCAGACCCTTAGAGACAGGCATTTGCGAATATTTTCTTGGGTAACATCGCCACCTTGTGTCTTTTCCAGATATTTCATACAAAAATGTGCATCACCATGTTTTAATGTTTAATAAATGTTCCCTAATACAGGTTTTAATTTTTGTTTCAATATTCAAACAAAATAATACAAATACTTTTATACTTTTCCACTCCTTGTTTGCATATGGTAATTACACAAAATGAGGTTAGAGTTTGTCATACACCCAGCTAGTCTATGTTAACTAATACACTGTTATTATAAATGAGTATACTGTAATATAATGTACTGGCTAGTTTTGTATCCACTTGAAACAAGCTGGAGTCGTTAGATAGGAAGGAACTTCAATAGAGATAGTACATCCATAAGATCAGGCTGTAGGCAAGCCTGTAGGGCATTTTCTTAATTGCTGATTATTGGGGGAGGAGCCAGCCTATTGTGGATGGTGCCATCTCTAGGCTGGTGGTCCTGGGTTTTATAAGAAACCATGGGGAACAAGCCGGTAAGCAGCATCTTCGATGGTCTCTGCATCAGCACCTGCTTCCAGGTTCTTATCCTATCCTAGCCAATGATGAATGACAATGTAGAAGTGTAAGCCAAATAATCCTTTTTGGCCATGGTGTTTTATCACAGAAACACTAACCTTACATAAGACATATAACAATCAAAATCATATTTGCATGCATTGTACAATTATCCAAACAATCACTAATTACAATAAAAGGCACAATCCTGAGAATTATGAGTTCAAGGATTTGTAGCAAATGTCTTCTCCCTGCAGCCAACACAAGACTCAGAATGCTTCCTTTGCTTTGCAGCACTATCCCTGGGCCTGTTTACAGACAACAGCACTTCCAGTCCCTGCCTCTAGCAGAATGTTTTCTTTCATTGTCTATCAACTTTGATTTAGTTCATTTCAGCAGACTTACACCATACACAATCCTTGTGTCTACCAAAGTGCTTTCTTTCCCAATGTAATATTTTCTGTCCTGTTTATGCTCATGTTTTCCAGGAAAGCCTGAATGGATGTGTGTGAAGCCAGGATCCTAACCTTTGGAAAAATAAATCTAATCTTTTGCTATCAAATATGGCACGGTACAGCCTTAAAAAGTTCTTTATTCATTTGAGGGAGCTCCCGTTCACTACCACTTTGGTGAAAACTTTAGTCCTGAGTGTGGGTTAAACTTTGTCAGGTGCAGTTTTCCCTCTTGTTCTGAAAAAGTTAAAAACCCTTCACATCCTGCTTCATTTTCTGGTAACAAGCTGATTGATTTTGCAAATATTAAGCCAATCTAGCATTTCTAAAAATAGTGATTTTTTTCAAAGAAACCTCCCTTTAGTTTATTTAGTTTATTTAGTTATTTAGTTTAGTTTTATTGATCTATATACTATCTATTTCATGGACTTGCATACATTCCCTATAAATGTCTAAATACTATATATTTTAAGAGTGTATGGCTTATTATACTATATATTTTAAGAGTGTATGGCTTATTATTCTTCTGGCAGCACTCTGACAAGTGAGTAAATGGGATTATTATATCCAAATAACACACTTCTACCATTTTGAAGAAATCCTTCTTGAGCATGACAAATTATGTTTCTTATACATGCATGGATTCTATCCATTAGCAGTTCAGGAAGTTCTGTATCTGGACTTACCTGGAAGACGGGAGATTGGGTACAGTATTTGCAATTTGACCTCAAGCATTGAGTTGGAAAGGGCTCCCTTGTTTTTGTTGTCTCTAAGCCTGTGCATTAACTAGAATTTCTTTCCTGATACTAATGAAAACCAGTTTACTAGTACAGCATTTTACTTATATAAAGTATGATTTGTCTATAGTTGTACATTTTTTCATCTATTTTTTTTACCTAGTATAGCACACATCTTTTACAAAAACTGATTAAGTAATATTGATCTATTGTTAACTAGCACATGCTGTTCACATTAGGGTCCATTCTCTGTGTAATTCTCGAGGCTCTGACAGACACATCAGATGTTACTCCTGCAATGCTGCACAGAAGTCTAAGGTGCGCTAGCAGTCTCCTGTGCTCTATTGCTCCCTCCTTTCTGCATGCAAGCTCCTGGCACTAGCTGTTGCTCTTTTTCTGTCCCTTGTAGTTTTGGATTTTGCAGGGTATCATATAATTGCAGAGTATCATCTAATCCCACAGTACATAGCCTTCTCAGATTGGCTTCTCTCATATAGTAATATGATCTTAGCTTCATGGGTTTTTAATGTACTCTGGGATCCTGAGCTAGAGAAAAAAGGGGCCTGAGAGAAAGGGGGTTGGGCTAACCTAATCTAGATAATCCTTCACAGGCATGCCCAGAGGTTCGTTTCCTAGGTTATTCGAGATTATGTCAATTTGATAACAACCATCACAAGGTGGTTACATTGATCTGAATTGTTTTAAAACTTCTACTTAATGTTTTACTAGTTCTTCTTAATTCTTATGGATTATTTTTAATGTCATATTAATACATCATTCACTTTTCTGCCATATTTGTTTGCAGTATTTAATGCTAGTCTTACATGTTTAACATCATTTTTGCTTTTGAGATAGAATTTCATGTAACCCAGGCTGTCCATCAACTCTTTATGAGGCTAAACATGACTTTGAACATCTACTCACCTCCTATTCTCAAGTGCTGGGATACAGATGCATGGTAATACTGGAATAAGTATGAAAAACTTAGAATGTTGTATATTACAGTAGCTGCACTTAACCCCTTCCATGTCCAAATGCCAAGTTATGCTAGGATGACAGTTCTCATTTCCCAATATGTGGGCACAAACTCTGAGTTAAAAAGACAAACTCTAATTGTTTGTTTGATCTGAAAAACAGAGCTTCTCCAAATACTAAAGATGCAGTCGTCCAAAGTGATATACTTCATGTTATTCTGCAAATTGTATCTGTTGTAGTGACTGGTATAAAGTTTTCATGGTTGTTCAAATACGTAATGGTAGAATCTTGGATTTTCTTCCACATGAAAGCATTGTAATCACAGTACCCGACTACAGTATGCTGCTCATGAAATAAAGCAACAAAACAAAACAACAACAAAACTCTTCCAAGCTCTGAGGTTGACTTTTATCCTAATGATGGAGCAAATCAAGATTACCTGGGGAACACATATTAACTCAAAAATGACCCAAAAGTATTGCACTCGGAGACTGCTAGCACCTACATCTAAATCCTCATAGCTAATGAGAAACTGCTAGATAGACTTTAATTCCCGCTAAATTTCCATGACTAAGAGCAGAAAGCCTCTTTCCGGGAAGGGAGATTATTTTGAATTTAAGTCGTTCATGCAACGATGCTTGTTCTATTTTTTACCAGTGGCATTATTGACAAGCACAGCAGGGAGACTCAGAGCTTTAATGCAGACATTCGTCCATTTCATGGATTTACGGTGAGGCTGCTGGAGAGGCTGTGCTGAGTATGGGAGGTGACTGCAGGGAAAGGGGACCCAACAGGATTTCCTAGCGCTTGAAAGACCTGAGTCTTCTCGCTCCGGAAGCTCGGAAAGACACACGTAGCACTGCGCAGGCCCACTGACTTCTCGGCGTGACGGACCAATTGAAAGGAGCGATGGGCGGGCTGTGGGAAACTATCTTCCTGTTCCGTTGGGCTCAATCCTCTCCTAAGCTACGTGTCTTTGCCTCCTCAAGCCGCCGTCCCGCAAGTAAGGCTTTTCTCCTGGGTGGTGGGCTGGGGAGAGCTTGTCCAGGGCCCAGGGAGCTAAGGAGTGGAGGGATGGGCATGAGGGGACCGGGGGATTCGAAGGGCCGCCGGGACCACCGGGGCTCGGAGTGAGCGGGCCCGGAGACTCGGGGAACGAGGGGGTCTGGGAGAGAAGGGGGCATGGAATGAGCGACCCTGAGGACAAGGGGAGTGGGGGGCGAGGGAGCCACGGTACGGGCGGGCTGGGGGGACGAGGGTGCCATTGATGAGCCCGGAGGCCAGAAGCTGAGACCTGGGAGCTGCGGGACCAGGGACAAGTCGGTTGGACTGGGTCGCTGATGGATAGAGAGCCATTCATCCACGAACGCGACCAAATCCAGGATCTACCTACGTGGTCTCAGGTGGAAGTATCTAGTCAAGACCTGTCTAGAGGAGGTTTCCAATAGTTCATGGACCCTAAGGGCTTTAGCATCCAGATCTGGGGGTGCAACCTTCTTGCTGAACTTCTCGGCCAGCCCTGTTAGTGAACTCACTCTCTTGGCGGCTTCCAGAGCCTGCTGCCCTGAACCTGTCGGTGAGCTTGTCTTGTGAAATTGACTTCAAGTTTAGTTGGTCAAGAGTCAGCATCGAGGCGTCCCTTGGTGGACTAATGGCTCTCCTTTAACATCAAGTGCAGAGTGATTGGTCTAGTGTGGATTTTAAGGCGGTTGCACTTCAAGGACAACTAAATGAAACACTGAGAAAACAAGCATTCCCTTGCCTTTTTTTAAATCAAGATGTGGATATAGGTTCTTAGTGTGAACCTTAACTGTTTCATGTTGTCCACTGTTCTGACTTAGATAAGGAAACTGGGCCTTAATGGGGTTTATGTTTTCATCTGACCTCCAAGAGCTGGAAATGAAGCGCAAATATCATGGCTCCCTTACCCATGGCTCCCAGAGCTGTTTTATAATTGAATCACATTCTTGTTAATTAATGTGCTTGCTTGTCTGTAGTCTCGTTTTCTTGAATGACAAAAAATGAACACTGTTTATTATGTTATTATAATGTTGCTTTTTTATGAATTGAATTCACCATTGCTCTACTTTCCTTTGTTTGTAACTCAACAAGGCTTAATATCTGAGAGAATTCTAACGAGTCTCATGTTTTTACTTTGATTTTTTTTTAAACAGTCAGTCATGGATCAGGTAATGCAGTTTGTTGAGCCAAGTCGGCAGTTCGTAAAGGACTCAATTCGGCTGGTTAAAAGATGCACCAAGCCCGACAGAAAAGGTAATAATATCTTCACCATGAGAGAAAACGCTGAATCTTTGCGTTTCCTAAGTCTTGTGTTAACATCTGCTGATTCGTCTTTGCAGGGCTGGGAATCAGCTCAGTGATAAAGTGCTGCTGAGCATTGATGCATTGATGTCACCACCATTGCCCTTTCTTTATGTCCTTAGCTAGAACTGCTTTAAGTTCTGTTCTATGATATGAGATTATTAAGGGCTTTTTATTCTTATCAGCCTGCTTTCTTAAAAAACCCAGGGTTACCAGGCCAGGGTTATCCCCACCTACAATGGGCAGGGTCCTTCCCTATCAGTCACTAATTATAAGTGCACTTGCCTGTCTACAGCTGAATCTCATAGAGACATATTCACAATTTGAGTTCCCTTCTCTCAGATGACTAGCTCTGCCAAATTGACAGAAAACTAGCTACCACACATCAAATACCTAAATAAAATAATAGATACTGGTCTTTATTCTCATGAGGCTGTGGGTCTGTCAGGGATAGCCATCCAATAAGTGCAGTTACACGTTTTGATTTTTCCTTGGTAGGAATGAAGGAAAATAATGAGATCTGGTAGCACATAATAGAACAGCTAGGTGAGACAGTCAGGGAATGTGTCCTTAGGAGATAGAATACGACTGAAATAGACCTGAGTTGAAAACTTTATATAAAACTGCTGACCTGAATTTGAATTTTCAGTCCTTACCTTTTACTTCATCATGGTATTAAAGACAACTTAATTGTCAATAATGTACCCAAAGCTACAATTTATTGTTATGATCAATATGTTACAGTAAAAAATAAGTTATGATACAAAGCACTATGTATGCTGACCTCAGTCCTTTGTTTTTGTTCTTTATTTTGGTCACTGAGAATAATAAGTACTTATAGTGTTTGTTGATGAACTCTCGAGCATAACTTCATTTCTGTGTTCCTTCTAAATGTCAAAAAAGTATAGAATTTAAAAACCTGTAAGTCAAGTTTTATACCATTACTACTTCCACTTTTTCTTCATTTTTAAAATTATGTATGTACCAATCAGATTATATGCTGCTAACTTGATTAGTATTGCTAATAGCTTTACTTCATACTTTGAGTGAGTGCCAAAAAAGTTGATGTAAATTTTGTGTTTTATATTCAGAATTCCAGAAGATTGCCATGGCCACAGCCATAGGATTTGCTATCATGGGATTCATTGGCTTCTTTGTGAAACTGATCCATATCCCTATTAATAACATTATTGTGTAAGTAACTTTATAAAATAGACTATCTAGCAGTGACTGCAAATGAAACCATTTGAGTTGCAGATCAGCCCATTTTATTAATGTACAGATATGACCCAGGGTATTTTAATAATATACTGGTATTGTATATCTAATAATACTTTCAAAATGCTTTTATACCTAATACAATCTTTATAGCAACTTGTGAGCTAGGAATTTTATTTAATAAAGTTTTCCAGTATCAAAGTAAGTTAAAGGCACATCAAATCACCTCCAAGTATTCAGTGACAGACTAGATTCATGACAAGTCCTGGTCTCCTTGATCCTCTTAAGGTGCAGAGAACCCACGTTTCATCTGGGGGGAAAAATCACTGTTTTGGTAGAAATCTGACAGAACCAGATTGCCTACATCCTTTTCTTGTTGCTTGGTACCTGTCATAACCTTAGGCAGTTTAATTACCATTCTGTGTAAGGACAGTATTTCTTTCCTTTTTTTTTCTTTCTTCTTTTGTTTTTTTTCGAGAAAGGGTTTCTCTGTAGCTTTGGAGCCTGTCCTGGAACTAGCTCTTGTAGACCAGGCTGGCCTCGAACTCACAGAGATCCGCCCACCTCTGCCTCCCATGTGCTGGGATTAAAGGCGTGCGCCACCACTGCCTGGCTCAGTATTTCTTTTTTGAATTATAAATTCATGACTTCAGAAGTCGTGTAAGACCTTAAGAAAAGTATCCAGCTGATAATTTGTTATTGAAACACTGGTGTTATTGACAGGGTGTTTATAACCCTTAGGTAGGTAACAAAGGAGAGAAGTCTGAGAGAAAATATTCTACTCTGTTTTTTACCATATGCTTTTGCTCTTAAAATTCATTGTAGATCATATTATGGCATAGAAAATTGGTACATATTATGACATAGAAAAGTTAGAGAAACCGTATTTATTTACAAACAGTTTAGTTGAAAGACTTGGTATGAGTTTCTGCACATACTCTAGACTTTTTTAAATGTATTTTGTGTTTTAACTGTATGCCTGTATTGGGGTATGTACATGTGGGTGCAGTGTTCTTTTGGGGGCACAAAAGGGCACCGAGTTCCTTGGAGCTGAAATTACAAATTGTTTGTAATTGCCTGGAATGGTTGCTGGGAACTGAACCCCAGTCCTCTATAAGAGAACACATGGTTTTAATGACTGAGCAGCTCTCTGGCTTCTTCTGTAGTCTATAATTTTGTTGTTACAGTGTTTCAGCTTCTTCGATTTGGAACTAATAATACTGACTTTACGGGGTGGTAAAGTTTAGATCTATTTAGGAAACCCCTTAATTTTTATCATCTCTTCAATAGTAGATATTTTACCACTAATATTGGTGGAGTTGTTTTTGACATGGCATGTGACTAAATGCATTAAACAAAAGTAACAGTGATACTTTGGGATGATAAAGAGTTCTGTCTAGGGTTAAGATGGACATGCTTGGTATATGCTTAAAATCCTCCAACTTTGGGTTAGAATATCAGGGGCAGGAAGATTTCTGTAGGAAGAGGCCAGCCTGGGCTGTATAATGAAACCATGTATCAAAAAGAAAAGAAAAAAAGAAGGAAAACTGGAAAGAACCAAGTTATTGACTCTTTTTCTGTCCATTGAAAACCATTTGTATGACTAATGAGAAAGGCCAACTTTGGAATTGTGGGATCTTTGAGAGATTTCGGAGTAGAAACCTGAGTCTGACTGGGCCACAGTTGCCTTCTCAGTGGGAAAGAAGTGCACTAGCTTCTCAAGTCAGTATTTGTGCATCCTCTTTCCTTGCATTACAGCCAGGGCCAAATGTTGGTTGGTGTGAAGGTGTTTTAATGACACAAAGCTTGTTTTCTGTGATGATGTCCTGAACTTTGCCCTCCAGAACAACAAATAAAGTTTTGCTGACTTTTCTTTTTTTTTAATGTAGTTTTTTTTACCCCCCAAACATTCACTTGCTTAGCAGAATGCTTTTAATCTTTCTTGGCAGACTTGGGTGAACTTGGGTCATACCTTGATATGTGTGTCTGTTGTACTAAGATTGTGAGTTTGGAGGCAGGCCTATTACTTATCTGCCTGTATACTTTTTTTTTCTCTTCCTGCCATCCCTTCCCTGGAGTGTTTTATTTTTAAACTATACTTATTTCAAAATAAGTATTTTCCCTTATAGACAATTAGTCAGTTCTAATAATATAGAGTAATGATTTTTTTTTGACAGTGACTATTTTGATTTATAGGGAAAAAACTAATGAATATTGTATATTGAATGCTCTCTGTCATGGTCTTTTGGGCTGCTATAACAAAATCCCCAAGACTGGGTGATTAGCAGATTATACAAATTTTGTTCTTTCTGAAATGCAAGTTCATAATGCTATAGTGGGTTCTGGCTCTGGTGAGGGCCTGACCTTGATTCTCACGTGCTGAGTTTTCACTTGGTAAATGGGACAAAAGGACAGTAAGCATTAGCGGCTGGGAGGAGAGGCTTTTGTAATGGTCCTAATCTTACTGAGAGTGCATACAGTCATGTGCACACACAAAGATATAGATTGGTATTTATGTAGCTGTTAAGAACACTGAATAAATATTAGTAGAATTAAGTAAAGACTTTATCCTTTTCTAGTACACATGAGGATGATAACTGCTGCTGAGATTTTACCCTGGTTCAGTTTTTGTCAGATGTGAGCAACTCATCTGATCCTCAGAAAGAAATTGAGGCAGAGACAACAAATAATTTGAGTGGTTCACAAGTGCTGGAGCAGCATAGGAAACGTTTGGGATGATAGCTGCCTGGCTAGCTGCGCGGAAAGCTTTTATTTTTTTCGTAATTAAAAAGATACTTCATTGTTTTACAAGTTTTGTACCACTTAATATTTTCCTCCCAAAGTGAAAGCCAAGTAAATAAAGCAGTTTTTTTGGGGGGGTGGGGAGGGGACTATAGAAAACAGTTCACTTCCCATATTACGCTGCAGTAGCTATAGAACGGAAAGAAATGTTTAGATGCTTGAAATGATGTAAAACCATTCAGAGAGGATGGCAGGGGGAATACAGCCCCAAGCTTCTCACTAGATTGCATTCTAATTACAGTTTTCCCTCAGGATAGACTTCTGGGAGGTGGTTTTTGAGTTTTTGTTTTCTTTTACAATCGGAGTAAAAATTATGTATGCAGTACTATAATTCAAAGGAGTTAGAATAGAACGTGTTAGTGCATTATTGCAATGCAACCTCATAACATAAAATAACTGTAAAGTGTATACTTGGGTATATACTTTTCAGCTAGTAATGGATTATTTTTTCTAGTTGACGTTATAGCACTAGAATAAATACTAATGTCATGCTTTTAAATTGAGGAGGTCTTCTGTGGAAATGTTAGTTTTGTTTTCTTTGTGCTTAAAGCAGATTCTTGAATCTCTCTGCTAGAGCCGAGTGGTTGAGGGCAGTGGTGCCCAGCTGCAGTCTTTATTTTTTAAACTGGCTTGTTACTTGTACGTCGTGGAAAACTTCTTGTGTAATTAATGCGTTTGTTAGTTTAGAAAGACATGTCAGACTGTTCCAAAATGACATTTCCCAAAGGAGCATAATGAGTGTTAAAATACATCTGCCCAAAGCCAGGCCATCATTAAAGACCTTTCAGAGTCAGATTTTAATCAGTATTATTCTTTCCTGCCGTCTTGGGACAGAGTGAGGGGTTGTTCACTTGAAGCTGGGTTTGATTTCATAAGATCACAGCGTGCTGCGTTTCAGGTGGTTACTACTGTACTCTGCCTAAAAGGGACCCTTTTCTCTTTCTTTTTCAGGGGTGGCTGAGTGCTTTCTCTTCGCGGGAACTAGGAGCAAATGAGGGTGTGAGAAGCATATGAAGTAAAAAGTTGCCTGTATACTTTGTGTTTTTCTTTCCTTTTCCCCTCCCCAAGAGGTTTTGTATTTCTAAACTAATTTCAAAATAAACATTTTTTCCCATGATAAACATTTATCAAATTTTAGTGAGAGGTTATACTGGATTTTATTTCCTTGAGCCTTTTGGTTTGAAGGAAAAATTAACTGCTGAAGCATTGTAAATTGAGATGCTTTTCTTCCTTAGACTGCTTGGGCTATAACAAAATGCCTGAAGCTGGATAATTTGTAGGTAATAAATTAATTTTCACATTCTAAAGGCTGTGGAGTCTGCTGAGAACTTGGTCTCAGTGCTTCACAGAGTGGCCTGCAATGCTCAGTGTGGCTGAAGGCCAAACAGCACTGTGAAGAGGCTTTAATAGGGGTCAGAATCCCACCTACAGGGGGCATATTTGTGAACTAATCACCTACGGACACGACTTCAATAGTCTGTAATGGAGATTAAATTTCCATGTGATTTTTGGAGTGACACATTAAAATCATAGGTAGCATCTTGTGACATGTTTTGCTATACTAGGAACAAAGCAAGTAAAGAATGGGACAGGTAATAAACACATTACTTTGGAGGTCGGATAGTAATTTTGTCCATATTGCACTCAAATTTTCAACAGATAATCATGCAGAAGTTTGGGTGATACTTGAAACAGCTTTCTGAAAATCCTGGTTAAAGTCTGAAAGTGAGTTTCCTTCCCAAGGTGTACTAACTAGTCACACCCCCAGGAATGTTGTCATTCTCAGTTTATTGAATTTTCTGAATTCTGTTTTTGTTTAACTACTCACCTACACGCACGGTTAAGCACTGGTTGGTAGTTCCTGAGGCAGCAGATACTTTATGTGTCTATTTGTATTGCTAGTATCATGGCTTGTATTGGGTAATGGAATTCAAAGGGTGGGTATTGCAGTGTTCATGCCCAGCATTTAGCAAGGTTCTTGTTGCAACCCCATCCTATGATAGTGACTGAGAGAGAAGGAAGTGTTAGACTGGCAACCTCAAGCTGTTTTGTAATTGTCCTTCAGTCAGCTGATGAAAATGAAGACTTCATGATTTAAACGTCTGCCACTGGGCCTTGGCACTCAACACTGTTGCATTGGGGATTAAGCCTTTTAGCATGTTTTCTGGGAATACATTCAAGCCATAGGAAATAACCCAATCCTTCCCTTTTGGATCCTTTGTTTATTTTCATTGTGATTGTAGCTGATAATCTTGTTTTGAAGTGTTGACAGTGTTCGAATCTTGAATAGCGTTGCCTGTAGAAGTGAAAATGTAGCAAATCATTGACTGTCCCTAAACTTCAGGTTACCATAAAATATGTCTTTTAAACAGTTTCGTAGAGGCAGGAAAACTGTGTGGGTACAAATGTATATCTGTATATGTTTACACATCTATATATCTGCACTTGAGAGTATACATTTTATTTTATTTTATTTGAGAGTATACATTTTAAACACATGACATGTTGAAGGATAGGATTGAGTAAGTATTAATTTTTTGTTGTTTGTTACAGGAGGAATGTAGTGTGTTGGACTTAGTGGTGAGTTTGGTGATGTCTGATTTCCAGCGCACAAATAAAGGAGTAGCGTGAATATTTTGTGTGCATATATGTAAAGTAACAGAACTTATAGAATAAATATATAGGGATGTATAACACACACGGGGGCGGGATTTATTAGAGTCACAGGCTCTGGTCCAGTTAATCCAATAATGGCTGCCTATGAATGGAAAGTCCAAGAATCTAGTAGTTGTTCAGTCCACAAGGCTGGATTTCTCTGCTGGTTTGCAGTATGTGCTGGAATCCCGAAGAAATTGGCTCCAATGCCAGTGAAGAAATGCCCTTGCTAGTGAGGAGAGAGCAAGCAAAGAGCAAAAACTTCCTTCTGCTGTGTCCTCAGATAGGCTTCCAGCAGAAGGTGTGGTCCAGACAAGAGGGTAGGTTTTCCCAGCTCAAAAGATCTGGATTAAAGGGATGTCTTACTAGTTTAAGATCTGTATTAGAAGTAGATTTCTCACTTAAGCAAAAAATCCTTCACAGTTGTGCCCCATTTTGGGTTTTAGTTCATTCCAAATGTCGTCAGGTTGACAACCAAGAATTGCCATCACATGTGATATGAAACATGATTATTTAGGCCACTGGCCTATTACAGTATCAGAAAGGAAATCTTATCTTTTCTGGCTTTGATCTAGTTTCAGAGAAGTACCAAACACTTAACAACGGGATCTGGGTTCTCAAACTGTTTAGCTTTGCTGGGCTTTTAGCTTCCTGTGCCTTCTTCCTTCTTCCCAGTGACAGTCCTTGATGAAGATTGTAATGGAGTCTATTTCAGATGGAAGTGCATTTATCACAGTTTCTGGTCAGTGCATAAGGATGACTCTTTTTAAGGATGACTCAGGGCTGCTTGGGTTGCATGCTCAGAAATGTCCTACTTTCTGTGTTGTTCTGGCAGTTACACTGTCCTGGGTCCACAGTAAAGGCTGAGATCTGTGGTTTTTTGGGCTGTTTCACTGTCTTATATCTTTAGTAAAGGCCGAGATCTGTGTTGTTCTGGAAGCTGCACTGTCCTGAGTCTACAGTAAAGGCCAAGGTCCCGATAATGTTGAAGTTTATATAGGATGAGAGAGGGTTCTTGTTTCATTCTTCAGCATTGCTCAACCTAGTTTTGTTAGAAACATCTGTAGAAGAGGATTTTTCCTCCCCTCCAATGTTTGTTTTTGGGATATTTGTCAGTACTTATGAGGCTGTAGCTGTAGGTTTGTTTCTGGGTTGTATATTCTGCACTGATCTGTATGACTGGTTTTGTTTTAATACTATGCTGGTTTTGGTACTAGGGCTATGTAGTACATTGTACAATCAAGTATGATACTGCTTACAGTTGGCCTCCCACTCCCCAGGATGATTTTGGCTATTTGTTTGTGTGTGTTCTTATTTTTTCTTTTTTCTTTTTGTGATAAAACACCATGACCAAGGGAATTTATAAAAGATAGAGTTTAATTGGATGTATTGTTCCAGAGACTAGAGTTAGATGATGGAATGAAGGCATAACTATAGGTAATGGGAGCAGTAGCTGGGAGCTCACATCTTGATCCACGTGCATGAGGCAGAAATACATTTAAAGCTCAGCTGCTTTGACACATCTCCAACAAGGCCACACCTTATCTTTCCCAGCTAGTTCTAACAAGTGGGGGTCCAGTATTCAGGGATATGAGCCCATGGAAGCCATTTTTCAAACCATCATATCCATTCCCTAGCCCCCATAGACTTGTCACCATATCACCCATCATTCAAAATCCATTTAATCCAGCATCAAAGGTTTCCCATAGTCTTTCAATTTCAACATCAAACTTTAAAATCCAAAATCCAAGTTTTTCCTGAGATTCAGGGCAATCTCTTATTTGTAACCCCCTGTCAAATGAAAAAGCATATTACATACTTCATATTACATATTGTAACATATTATGTAAGAGACTATATTACCATTCTAGAGGGAAAGATGGGGATATAATGAGGAAATACTAGACCAAATGAAGACTAACCTAGCAGTACAAACTCCAAATCTTGTAGCTTTATGTTTTATGTCAAAGGGCTTATATGGCTCTGCCCTTTCAACTTTGCTTCCTGCAACATATTTTGAGCTGGTTTCGGAAACCAGCTTTGACAAAAATATCACTTACCAGGGTAGGGGCATGGGGATTAGAAAAACAGTAAAGAGAACGAAGATATGAGTGAACATAATAAAAGCAGAAAACATAGGATAGTACCAGGAGGGCGTTCCAATGAATACTGAAATTGCTGTGTTTAGTTTTCCATATACTTTTATACCCAATACAAAAAGGGAAGAAGACAAAAGACTGCTTTAACATGATACAAAGGGCAACTACAACAGATATTTGCTTCAATACTTTGAGACATCAAGTCACTAGCATTCTGTTTTTTATGCAGTGAACCCACCCTTATGCAGTGAACCCACCCTAGACCTAGTATCCTGAAGGCAACCACTTACTCCCAAGGTCAAACCTATTTCAAAAGAAGGAACAGAAGTAGGCTTGAATATCCTGACCATTGGTCAGGGTAGAATGGATCTACCTGTGTGGGCCATCTTCGTGTCAAAAAGACCAAGTAACCACACCCTAGGTTAGGGTGTGTAGCCACACTTGTCAACGTTGAACAAGCTGAAACTCTGATCTTCAGACAAGGTGGAAATAGACTCATATTTTTAGGCCTCCACAGTTTCCCTGAATGCAATTCTTGTTGGCAGAGATCCCATGAACCTTGCACCTCTAATGTCTTGGAATCTCTAATTCAGCCCAGACATTATTTTCACATCTTCATGAAGTGGTCTCTCAGGTCTTTATGGACCTTCATGCAGGGACTGCCTTGCCACACATTGCTTGGCTTCAGCAACTTTCCTTAAGCATGGAGTAAGATTCTACAACCCCTTGTGTATCTTTCATGACTCTGAAGCCAGAATCATGTGAATAATACTACCAAGTTCTGCCTCCTGCTTGGTTGAAGTCTGACCCTTTAATGAATCACATTTGCAGCACCTTTCTTTCCTTGCTCTCTCTCCTCGCTCTCATCCTCTCTCTCCTCTCTCTCCCTCTCCTCTTTCTCCTCTCCCTCCTCTCCCTCTCCTCTCCCCCCTCCTTTCCGCTCCCCTTTGTCAACCCCCCTTTCTTTTTTTGGAGCAGAAAATTCTTAGGCTTTTTTCATTGACAAACTGGAATCTTAGCTGAGTGGAGCCTTGTCCTAAGGGCATACCTCCTCCCCATTCCCCTGCTAATACTGCTTCTCAAGCCCTGACTCCACCATTAAATTTCCCAGCCTTCCTTTTCTCCTTAAACTGTGCATTTTGTGTTTGTTTTTGCCCCACTTGCTATTTTTCACTGTAAACCTGCACAAGATTACTGATAACCACAGGGAAGAGTCAGTATTAGGCTTATAATCTCCAACAAAGAAATTAGTTCATTACTTTTCAGTTTAGCTTTAGGCAAATTCTTTTTTTTTTCTTTTGTTTTTTTTTTCAAGACAGGGTTTCTCTGTAGCTTTTGGAGCCTGTCCTGGAACTAGCTCTTACAGACCAGGCTGGCCTTGAACTCAGAGATCCACCTGCCCCTGCCTCCCTGCCTGCTGGGATTAAAGGCGTGCACCACCACCGCCCAGCTAGGCAAATTCTTAAAGTAAGAGCAGACAACAACAGTATGAGCATTCTTGGCCAAAATATCTCAAGCATGGTTGCTAATATTGTTCCCCTCTGAAACCTTTTGATCTGGGTCTCCAAAATCCGCATGGATTCACTACTGTCTGCCAAGCTCCTACTAGGATGAACGAGTAGAAAGCAGACAGCACATTAAGCATAACAAGTCTTGGAACCTCAAGCCCACTTTTAGCTCCTCACCTCCTCCAACTAGGCCACACCTAGTCCTTCCCAAACAGTTCTACTGGCTGGGGACCAAGTATTCAAACATAGGACCTATGGGGGCATGCTCATTTTATAGCATATTCTTTTTTCAGTGGTCTGTTTATTCCAAGGTATTCTTTAGTTTTGAAACTGGAAAGGTTGTTTCCTTTTACAGTATGCTTATATAAAACACTATTCATTTTTTGTGTGTTAATTTTGATTATTGCTCCTTTGCTGAAAATGTTTGTTGGTTATAAGAATCTTAAAGAACCTGAAAGATCTTTTACATTTAAGATTGTATCATCTAAAGATGGGTATAGTTGACGTCTTCCCTTCTTATTTTTATCACTTTTAGCTAAGGTCTCAGGGACTTTATTCAAGTGGATAGAAAGAGCGGAACACCCTTGGTTTGCTCCAGATTGCAGTAGAAATACTCTTCCCCCATTTAGAAGAATGAAGGTTTGTCATAAATAGCCTTGATGATGTTGAGATATGTTTCTTACATAGGTACTTTAGGCTATTTTCTGCATCTATTGATAGGATTCTTGGTTTCTATCCTTGAGTTAGTCTATTAATGTGATGTATTAGATTTGTTAATTTATGTACATTCAATCATTTTTGTTTTTTGAGACAGGTCTCTATTATTGTGGTGGTTTGAACAACAATGCCCCCCATAGGCTCATATTTGAATACATAGTCAGGCTCATATTTGAATACATAGTCACCAAGGAGTGACACTCTTCCAAGGATTGGAAGAATTGACCTTGTTGGAGTAGGTGTGCCCTTATGGGACAGAGTCTTTTGCAGGGAGGTGTTTGCAGGTTTCAGAAAGCTCACACTAGGTCCAGCAGGGATCTTTCTCTCTTCCTGTGGATCAGATTATATAACTCTAAGCTATTTCTCCAGCACCATTTCTGCTTGCATACAACATGCTCCCCATCATGATGATGATGGACTAACATCTAAAACTGTTAAGCCCACAATCAGATGTTTTCTTTTGTAGAGTTGCCTTGGTCATAGTACCTGTTCACAGCAATAGAACAGTGACTAAAATAGTTATGTAGCTCTAACTGTCCTGGAACTCACTGTGTAGACCAGGCTGGCCTCAAACTCATAGAGCTCCACCTGCCTCTGCTGGGATTAAAGGTGTCAGCCACCATGCCTAGTCATTCAGCCACTTTTATCTTCCTGGAATTTCGCCAACTTAATCATCGTGAATTAACTTTGTTGGTATTCTGGTAATTCTTGAATTCTGCTTGCCAGTTTTTTAATTGAGAAATTTTATATTATTGTTAATTAGAGAAATTTGCCAATAATTTTCTTGTGTTTTTAATCTGGTTTTAGTATTGGAGGATACGATTATGAAATAAGTCTTAGTATTCCTTCTTTTTCTGTTCCCTGGAGTAGTTTGGACAACACTGATTTAGGTCATCATTAAAGTTTTGATAGAATTCAACAGTGAATCTGTCTGAGCTTCAACTTTTTCAGCTAGGATACTTTGTTACCACTTGAGTCTCATTACGTGTTGCATATTGGTTAAGTTGTTAATATCTTTTTGGTTTATTTTTTTTAAGTCAAGTTTGAATTATTTATAAAACTTTTTCAGTGTATTGAAATACATATATAAAGTATGTTTTTTGTAGTTTCTTTTAAAATTGTTTTTATTGAGCTATACATTTTTCTTTACTCCTTTCCTCCCTTCTCTCCTTCACTCTCCCGTGACCCCCATGTTCCCAATTTACTCAGGAGATCTTGTTTTTAAGTATGTCTTTCTGATCTGAGCTGTTCTGTCTCTAATTTTATTAATTTATGTCTTTTCTTTTGATTAGCCAAGTGTTTTGTCAATTTTTGAATTTTTTCCAACATCTTTAATGATCCCTTTATCAATAGATCAATGTGTAGTTTATGTATATTCCTTAGGATTCCAAATTCTCAGCTTCACTAGAGTCCTCCCACACATTTCCACCCCAAGTTATAGATCCCATTCTTTACTAATTAATGCCCTTCCTTTAACTGCCTAGGCCAGGACTTAAATTTTCACAGTAATTCAGCCAGCCTCATAATGAGGTCTTCAGTTTGACTTCCCACATCTTGAGCTCTTTGACTACTGGAGGTAAGATTCTCTTACAGGACACACTTGGAAACTTTTAGGCTATTTATACACATTTGGAGTCAGTTTTATCCCTGAATTCATTGTTGTCTTTAACCATATTCTGAGATGCTAGAAGTTGGTTAATTTTTAATTATGGATCTCTTTCTTTTCCTTTGTCAATTTTTCTAGGGAATTTTTCTGGAGATGTTAGAAGCAACCAACCAGCATCATTATTTTCCTACAAATTGCCAAAAGTTTTATTTACAGTCATAAATCTTTTGTCTTTCGCAATTGGTCAGTCAGGATAATCAAATGCACTTGTTTCCTTAAGTTTGTAAAATAGTTCACACCATGGGCTTCAGTACTCTCCAGGCTTCTAGGAGAAATTTCCATAACTGGAGAGGCTTTGGTAGCTGTTGGTGTTGGCAAATTGGAATGCCTATGCCAAATACTTAAAACATTCACACTTAGACTTCTGTTGCTCTAAAACTGCTTCTGGTACCAACGTCTGCATTAGTCAGGGTTTTCTGGAACAGACCTGCTCATCCAACTTTGCTTGATGAACTGCCCATTTTTCATGTCTTTTTTTTCTTACTGTAGACCTAAATGAGCTGTTCCCTTGCTACAGACTGAATGCTGTGCTGTGTTGAAGTTCCCTCTGCTGTGTAAGTTAGTACATTACATATATAGTACATAATTCAACCTCACTAGATGTCTTAAGACACAAACAGAATATAACTGGATTCTTTACCATGGTATAAAACGAAGTCATGTAGCCCAATTCTTTATAGAAGTCCTGTTGCCCTCTGAAACCTCATCCACCTGTCCTCTGCTGTCTTCATTTCTTTTAGTTTTCTTGCCTTCCAAGCTTCCACCACAATGGCTCAGTTAGCTCTGCTTATAGTATTTTTACTATAAATGTTTTTACGTGTTTTTAGAACCCAATGTTCCAAAATTTTCCATTATTTCTCCTTCAAACCCATTGCAAAAACCTCAGAGATGTCATATAGTCAGGTTTATTATGGACACAACTCCATTGCTGGAACCAATTTTTGCTGGTATCATTTTTGTATTAGATTGCCTTGTTTTATGACTTAGCTACTTGTCTCCTGTTAAAATACCTGAACAAAGCAATTGAAGGACTACAGGATTATTTTGGCATACCATCTACAGGTGCAGTCCACCATGGTGGTGTGTTTGAGGTAGCCAGTTACATTGTGACCGCAGTCTGGAAGCTGAAAGTGGTGAATACTAGTGCTTAGCTCTCCCTTCTTAGCCATGGTTCCAGCCAGTGGGATGGTGATTATTTCATCTAATTCTCCTTAAGATTTAGTAGTGTGGGGTTGGGGATTTGTAGAAGTCATATTGCTTTGATGAATGAGTAATATTGCCTTAAGAAGCTGTATTTGTGAACCTTGTAAGGTGCATGAGCTTTCAAAAAAAAAGATACTAGAGGTATCCTAAGGGTGGTGGGATAATAAAGCTAAGGATTTCCTTTGGATATAGGAAATCATTTATATTTACCTAAAATGGATAGGGTTGCTTCATATGTATATGTGAATGTGTATGTGTGTGTTTATACACACAGTATACACACATACATATATCATATATATGTATATATCATATATCTACATGGTGCGGGAGAATTGTCTGTATTCTGTCAATCATGTTTTAAATAAACGCT